>VTPC01091310.1:47001-97466 GCA_011009095.1 Ignelater luminosus
TCTCGATTATACATTATATGGGCAATAAACAGAAGAGATTTTGCAGGAGTAATACTTACATATTATGTATTATAATATTATAATAACAATAACTAACTTTTATCAGTTACTAACGATGCCAATTCATAGTCATCAAGGCCGGTACTAGTTAAAATTTTGGTTGATGTGTGCAAGTAAATAAAACTGGCTGCGCTTACGGAATCACTTTTGTTTTTAAGATACAAGTTGGATCAATTAAAGGCGTTGTTTATAAATACAAGTTTATGCAAGATAAGCTTTTTATTAGATCATTTAAATGGTTGTTTTCACATTTGCGATACACCGTTACAGTTTCCATTTGACATTGTTGTTGCTTCACGAATAAGTTTTTCAGAATGTACAGTGTGATTTCCTGACAAATTATATATTTTCACTGTTGCATACTGTCTATATCATATATGGGCACGGAGCAAAATTGGCTAAATTGGTTCATATGTATAACAAAACACGTTCGTATATTTTTACAGCTTCACTATCAGAACTAAGTTATTTTGATCATATATGTGCTCTAAAGTCAGTTTCTGCTGATGAATTCGTCTTTATAAGAGCCAATTCAGACCCTAGGAGGCACCCGTGCCTTACATACTAAGTGAGCATCTACTGTTTGCAAGATTAGATTCCGATACCATAAACTTTGAGTGGATGCAGGCTGCTTTAGTCTTACACAAAAAGACTCATGGACTCGGCTTAGTCTAACATACATTTGCGTAACGTATTTTTAATTTTAGAGATTCATGTATTCTTTTCCAATGCTAAGGATGGTTGAGAAAGTAGCTGTATCAGAGCTAACCTCGCAAAATAGGCAATTCCAATTTCAAGTCGAGAGTCCCCCGCAAAAAAATCAATTAAATCAATCCTTATCTCAAAGTTATAGATTCATTTTGCACTTTCCTTACCTACAGTATTTTATCGACTATTATTAATATCGGTCTTTTCTCGAAGTGACGCAATATAAAGGCATGCATTTTGTTTTTCTACAGTTACTGTGAGACAGAAATTTCAAAACGTACTACACGCAGCCCGTGTAGGAAATCGTCTTGTATGGAAGCAGTAAGTGCTTTGAATTTAAATGGCATCATTTTAAGATAAACTGTACACACATCTTTGAAACGTTAACAGATTTCGACCAGCTAAACGTCTTATCATTTTCTTACTTCAAGGTTAGACCATGTAAAGTATTTCGGACTTGTTTGGTAAGGCTTTTTATGGCTCTCTGATGTATACAGACTAATAGAATGTCAAAATTAGTGTATCAATTCTGAGTGTCAGTAAATTCTAACGTCATTTTTTTGCGGATTTGTTGTCTTACATCTTCTAATACTGACCAGTTAACACTGCAAGTTCGAGGTTCTAATCCCCAGACCGACTATTCTCACTAAGGTTTTCCGTGGTTTTCCTCGATGATGCAGGTGAATACCGGAACAGTGACTTCATCCTTACCTTCACTCTTCCCCAAATAGAGGATGAAATATAATTATCATCATTTTCTTTTTAATTGTACGCCAAGAGAATTCTGCATGCATTTGTTTCCGACTGTAAAGATTAGCATTGATCCATAGTCAAAATGGATTACTTCCTTAGATCCCACACATAGTAAGACTGCATTCTAGAAGCATTCTTGTTTTGAAATAATAAACTCAATCAACTTAAGATTATTTACTGATACTTCTGCTTTGATCAAGTCCAGTAGTTCTTCATCATCTAACTAAATTCAAAAAAGTTACATTTGACATCTTGGTCTAGTTTCTCATTCATTCATACTTTGGACCGTCATCGATAGATACATTGCATTGTCATGATTTCTTTCTCGAAGAGAGGAAAGGGCTTTGTATTAAAGTATTATCACTATTTGAGAAAAAGAAGTTTCTAGAGTCGAACCTCTTTCTTGTCACAAGCCATAGTGTTTAGATTAGAACTTTTAGACAATCAGGGTCAGTTTCTATTTGTATTAAACCAAACTATTTATTACCAGGCCAACAACGCGTATTGCTGAAAAGGGCATGTGTTACTAATTTTGTCTCTGTAAGCTCATTCGAGTTTTCAGTGGAATTAACTACCACCAAAACCATCTAAGTGACATTCCTTCTTCTGCGCAAATGATGACCTTCCAAGTCTTTATTGACTCGCAGTTCAACAAGGGTAAAGTAATAATTCTTGTGTACTTGAAACTCTGCTGTGAATTGTAGATATAATTTCTGTTCACATATGACTAATTTGAGTTTCGTATTATTTTACTTTCTCGGTCTCCATCATGTCCTTGATAAATCAAGCGAGACCGCGATAGAATACTTCTAGCTCAAATAACGTCCTATAAGCTTGTGAAATCAGGTAATTTTCACTTCATTCTGCATACGTCAGTTCGAAGAGCTTAGCGACTTTCAGGAAATGGAAGTGACATTTTTGGGTGTTATTCACATATATCCAGCGAATATTCATCTCAGAGGTTGGATCCAATTTAGTAGGTACGTTAAAGTCGATTATGAATGCTGCAAGTAATTCTTCAAAAATAAGATTTAAGTCGTTAAGTAGCTGGAACATTTTCAAATTATGTCCTACTGGCATTGTTCGTTTCATCAAACCTGTCTTTCTTTTCTTAAGATTAATGTATCTAATTCAAACGAAAAGTGACCATGAAGAATTATTTTAGAGCTTTTTACTTCGAGCTCGCATATACTAATACTTTTCAAATTTAATTTCATCAATGTCATGCGAAAATATACTCAATGTAAGTTCTAAATTAGTAATGAGAAAACACTTTTTGTTTCCACCACCCACATTTGAGCCAGTGCGATAATAATATGCCAGAATAGTTACATACCTAAAAATGACTCGTATAAGCATTTCTTTAACGATTTCACATTTTCAAGAAACGCCGAATGTAAGCTAAAAGCGTTAAGTGCTTTTTATACCTAGAATTTCCTAACTAAAAAAGTTTTGAATGTTACATTTCCCGAAAACGGAAATTACATCTATACTTTTATCAACATTTTACTTTGAGCCACTACTAACAGGTTTGCTGTACGTAAGGAGTATTCTTTTGAATAGCTTTAGCCAAAATCCTTTTATGGTTTATTACCGTAATCTTCTAAAAAGCACGTTAGGAGTATTTTAGAGTGAACCATAAAGAAAATTTATATTTTCAGATTTTGATGCATTTTTAAAAAAGACTTTATTTTTAGTACTTTTGTCATATCTACAATAATACTAGAAGAGCTAAATATAAAACAACGCTTTGTAAAGAAACAAAAAATCGAATTTGATTATCATAATACAAAGAAACTGTAGCATTTGAAACAACGCCATATCTTAAATCAAGCTAGATTTTTTTCGTTGGTTTTTTATAATAAAACAACGGCAAACACACGCAACGTAGCATTTGCTTTTCGGTTCGCTTTATTGAACTCCACAATGCTCTATTGGACTTCAAATATAAAATAACAACATAATGAACTGAAAGTAGTAAAACTGAAAGACTGCGATATCCAGTTCAAAAACATAAAGCCGAGGAAAGGAAGTTCGTTTCAAGTACTATCAATATTGGTTTTATTGGGACGATATCATAAGAATTGAAAAAAAAATTAAATTCAGGGAATACTGAAAAAGTATAGAATTAATTTTTCCGGTGCAAAATAAAAATGTTCGTGCTTTTGTTAGTATTGACAGAGAATATTTTTATTTAGTATCCGGCTAGTTTGAGTTTTTTTATTTTTAGTTTTGGTAATTAGGTTGTAGTTAATTACCACAAAAATAATAATATAACTAGTTGTGTCCGTTTCTTTAATGTATTACCAAGAGAGCATTTCTATTTTCAAATGGGAATTTGTGTTTTCCATATTGAATAATATTATTTCTCTTATTAAGGCAAGAATAATAATTTTAGTATGATTGTATTTTCTAAATGTCATCTCAAAACAAATAGATGATCAGGAATATTAGTTTGGATAAAATTAATCACCTTGTATTGAAAGACCTTTTTTTAGTTATGTATGTCCTTTTATAACCAAATGGTATTCTATACAATTAAATACTTCTTGTTGTATGCGAAGCATTACAAAAACTGGATGAGTAAGTACTTCAAGCTTTGCATGAGAAGACTATTCACTTAACTTCTTTACTTTTTTGGGCTAACATAAGAGGAGTAGCAGAAAAGTTTTTGAGTTTAGTAACTAAGTGATTTCTTAAAAATAACAGCTTCTCTTATTTAGTGCATTAATTTATTTTGGCATAATGTCATAAAAATCAGCAAAGTTGTTGAGAACTTTAATTTTAATAAAAAGGCTTCTTGTACAACCAGGGAAGCAATTATGATAATTATAAAACTAATAATTCATGCTATTAAAATTAACTTTTGGAACGCTTCGTGACATGGTAACATTTTGGAATGAAATCAAATTAAAAACCTTGAGTGTTACAAAACGTGTAGCATTAGAAAATAACTCTTTCATTTGTCGGTTATTTGCATTTCTTGTTTTCATTTTTTATTTTTTTTACAGTTAAAAATATAAATCCCATTGTTCTATTTTTATCAGATAAAGTGAAAGTGAAATTTAAAAAAATAAAAATCACAGCTAATAGATTATTGCTCAAACATTTTTATGCCAACACAAAACCAATGGAATTTAAATAAACATACTGAAGTCAACCAGCAGACAGCAAGTCTGCGAATATTTCCTCATCTCACTGAAGTCGTAAAATTTTTGATTTAGTTGCAATTTTAGCCATCACGTTCTACAATTTATAATATTTTATGTAGATAAGTAATAGTAGATAAACAATAACAAAAATCTCATTATTTTTTGGGTGTAATCACCCTCTATTTCTTTCTTTATTATACAGGGTGTCTCAGCTGTCTGTCGAAATATAAAAAAATGCCACTGGAGTTCCAGAAAAGAGTGACGAATACAATCTGATTTTGTAATATAACACTCGATGTATTTTGCTATTTTATTATTCATTGTCTAATGCTAATTACAGCATATAAGAATATGGAGGCCTAAACCAGACAGTCAATTTCAAGACACGCAGATATGGAGACGCAAAAATCGGTAAAGACAGATGTAACCTCATAATCAGTTTGAACAATTGTAATTGTTGACAGCAATAAAGCTTCCTTTCATTTTGCATGTAATTTTGCTATGTCCCGCTAGCCCATGGAAACCCTTTAATATATGAAATAGATCAAATGCAAATCGATGTCCAGTATAGCATTTACATACTTTGATAAGACCAAGGCATAAAATCTGTTCTTGTTCTTAAACCTTACTAGCTTGATGGTTATCTAAGAAGCGTTGTCTCGCGAAAGAATGAATAAAAATTTCTGCTGACTGCCAAGAATAATTTTCTCTCTATACCCCCGTTTGAAAAGGAAGAGGAAGGGGGAATAATCCATATACCTTAAATAATTTTTGTATTGGATAGATTAGCTCTGAATTGGGTACATGCATTTTGACCTTTTCGATATTCATCACCTTCGATTATTTTAGGCAGCTCAAATAAAACTAAAGTAAGAGCTTTTCAGGTTAGATAATGCCAACAGACGCTTAAAGAAAATTTATTTTCAGTTTTATTCATTTTGATTGAATAATTTCAGTAACTAGAAATTTGGTTGTAGATTCTCCGACCCTCCAAAAAAGCCTTATTACATATCTGTAGAACAGTCTACCCAAATATGGTCCCGGAGTTAGGCTTGAATAAGCTGAACTCGCGTGGGCCTCTGCGTGTCCAACAAACTGTTCAAAATCCTCAGAGTTTTTACATTGCTCAGGTTTGCCGCATTTTCCAATAACGAGCCCCTACCCTCACCCCACAACAACACATTGTGTATACGGTGGTTCTAACTTTTATGCACCAGTTGGGTTTGTTGAATAAGTTAGGTTTTTCTTACAGTTATTTTTACTTTAAGTCTTCAGGTCGAAAGATTTTTAATATTGCTTTGTACTCAAAATCTAATTTTCTTTAGTGGACGAACTGAAACACCCCGTATATTTTGATGTTTTTTTACGTCGTAGTAATCGCGGATTATAATACTTGTATAGTATGAAACCCACACATCGCCTTTTTTCTTTATAAAATAACCCGTGACCCATTACCAGTCCACAGTGCCATATGCGATGACCAAACCCCAATGCAAGAAAAAGGCTATTCGCAAAAAGATTATCTGCCTGTGAAGAAAGGAAGCATGTAACCAGGCGGGGAGTATCGTCCTCATGTGTCGTTTCGACAACCTGACTTTCGAGTTGGTACACACTTCCCTTGTATACAGATAACCCCCTTCTGGGAGCCTCACTTATCTACCTCCCACGAAATTATCGAGTGACATACATAGTTAGCCGTCCTCTGCTAAGGTAGCATTCGGGAGGTCCAGGGATTAATCCCCATGTTAACTATTCTCATTAAGGTTTTACCTTGGGTGTCCTTAGCGGCAAATGTAGGAACAATATCCTTCCACGGACTCGCCAACGCAACACAACACATTACAATCTCTTCTATACAACGAAGAAGCGCTGCCTGCCTCGCGCTTATAATAATCTAGGATGCTTCAACCACCACTACAACCCAGTACTGCCGCACAGTTATTTAATTATGATTACTCAGAACGAGAATGATCTGAATCAAACGCTTAAAACTACCTCGCTACTACTTCAACGTTTCACACTTGGAGATAAGTGAAAAAAGTATCTTCACGGTGTCTGTTCCATAATTTCTTATCTAAGCACTACCAACACTGTCGATAAGAAAATCTTCGCCAATACTTTCTATTTAAATATGATCCTGTCATGAAGAATGAATGAAGACAAACACTCATAATGGATTAGACGCAGCTGCTGATTTTCAACGAACTCCAAAGGAGTCGTTATTGAATTTGCGAAGTCTGTCTGTCTGTTTGTCCGTATTTCTTTTAAATTTTGAGATTTAGACTTAAGATTTGAATTCTACATCAAAAACTAAAGTCTACGTGGTGTCTTCTAACTTTTCGGGACCATGCTCAAAATGGCCGCCAAAAATTGGAAAATTTTCAAAAACGTTTTTTTACTTAAGAATCGTATTCTACATCAAAAACTAAGAGACTCGTATACTTTTAGTTTTTTTTTTATATTACCTCGGAAACATGAATGGCCGCCGATTTTTGAAAAAAGTAACAAAACGGAGTTCGTTGTGGTTATGCTTTGCATTCCCAGATGTTTTTACTTTTAAATGGTGTGCTAGACTCAACACTCCCACTTATCATCTGGCTAGGACATGGTTTTTGGTAAATGTTCAGAAAGGTATTCTTTAGTTTCACATCCTTTTGTCTGTGTACCTCTGCTGATTTGCAACTAATTTCTAAATCTTTCTGTTGTTTCGTTTGATTCCTAGTTGTTTCATCAAGTCCCTGTTTCCAAATTGTCTTCCGCTTAGCTGCGTTTGCAACACGTTGTTTTGTCCTTCAATACCATGACTTATATGGTGCTTATCGTCTTCTCTCTAAGTCTCTTCGTTTGCAATATCTTGAACTTCTCATGTTATTCTGTATGTTTCAATTCTTCTTGAAGTGCTGAAGAATTTTCTTAAACAGCATAACCTTATTTTAAAAAAACTAATTTGTTTTAGACTCAGGCGGGCTGATTATTGTACTGGCTTGGTGTTTTAGTGTTCTGAAAGCACTGCTAGTTAATTTATTTATCAGTGTCATAGGTCATTACTTGTAAACAAGATTAACAGTATCGTTTTGCATCAAACTAATTGAACTGGAAACGCTTCTCATTTTCTAAATTGTTGTAGTATTGAACTGCCCTTTCTTCATGCTTTAAGTCAAACTAGAGTCGAGATACTTTTGTTTAGTTAGGAATCTCAGGACACAGAGCTATCAAATCGAATTTATGCTACCTCTTCTAAACTCATCCTGTATATCTAAATCTAAATAAATATAGTATTACAGTAGGTAAGCAACTCGTTTAGGAATTTTAATGCGCAATGAATAATCGTTTTGCAATTTGATTTTAGAAAAACTCAACACAATAACTATTTTTGTAATTTATTGTTATCAAATTTAATGTTGTTTATACAATGCATAATGTTATACATACATAGGTAATTTTTAGAAGACATTGGGATAATAATTACGTTCTAGCCTTCAATTATCATGAAATAATAGCCTTCTTGTTTCCTAGAATACTTTATTTTTGCTATCACAATTTTGCAATACGCTTCACATCATAAACTAACTAACTAATTATGTAATAACAAGGCTCAATCATAATTGCAAGGTCATTTTGTAGATTTTAACCTCACTACTAGTATGCAGTTAATTAGTGTTGAAATACACATTAATTTGATTACTGCTGCTATAAATGATACATAAACAAACATTCAGGGTTATTCAGGACAACAACAGAATCATAATTAATTTTTAGTTAATTCGAACACAAAGTATTGTTTTCTTGAGAATTAATTATATAAGAGATAAAAATTGATGAGGATTAGATCTTCAAGTTAATTAGTAATTCTAATTTCTGGTAAAGAAAACGAATCGATAGTAAAGACAAGCCCTAATAATATAAAGTAGAATCCGCAAGTAGTAGACTTTCTACAAATTTCAAAAGCAAAATAAACTCCTTCATATTTGACAATGACATTTGTTATTTTTGTGCTACCTTTTAAATAACAAGAGTTATAATCAAATTTTTTAAATAGCACGCCTTGTATGTATGTATATTTTCTTTCCCAAAACGTACTTCAAACGTAACATCTTGTGCTAAGAATATTAAATTTCAAGATTTCCCACTTAAGAAGTAATTAGAGAAATTTGAGAAATTTAACGTAAATTAGTATTTTGTTTTTGTCTCATATTGTTTGCATCATCTATAACCAAAATTGAATAAAAAGAACCAGAATTCATTTTCTTCTTATGGCTCTTTCATCTTATTTTCTTTTTTTCCCTAAAAAGATTAATAACAACACGGAGAGAAACCCTAACGTAAAATTCATGGCAAAAATTACAGTGATATAATATGCTAAACTAATTACTTAATTTTTACCGCACTAAACTTCTGTCATTTTGACATGTAACAAACAAATGATACTGATTTGCCATTTTAAGATAGGTATTCCGGCTAACTAGATTATTTCAAGATTATTCCTATCAAAAAAGCATGATCATCAGATCAGATTTTATTTTTTTGTGGATAAACCTTAAGCTTTATCAAAAATTACAAAGACACAAAAAGTGTTTCTAAAGAAAGTATCTGTTTGGGAAAAAATTTAAAAGTTCTCAGCCTAGGCACTAAAAAGTTATCAACAAATCTGTACTGCGACATTTTTGTTTAATACACTTACAACTTACTGATGACCAAAACCATCTCTACACGTGACTTATAGTCACAAAACATGCCATACCAAAAATTATAAAAATCGATCAAAGCCTACTATTTTTATACGCAAAATTAATTTTTTTTCGAAAAACGCCTCGTACCAACTTAACGAGACGATTTTGGATATAGGTAAGTTGGGTTAAATCTTCTTATTTTTATCCCAGGAGTCTGCAGTTAAGCCATGTCCCAACCTTTTGGAGACACCCTGTATATTTTGTACTTTTTTAACTCAATTTCTAAACGATGCATACATATATAAAATTCACCCATTAGAAATGGCTTTGATGTGTATCAATCTTTTCTGTAATTCACATCATTTATTTCAATCCGTATAGACGCCCACAATATTATTCCTCAGAATTGCACGTTAACCCTCTGTTACTGTGCTTACAGCTTAAAGAATTTTATACCCATTTACATAATATTGAAAAAAATGACATATCTTGCATCGAATACAAACTTAATTTAAAATTCAAAATTCCCAGCAAATTTTCATACTTTTTCCAAACACAATTTTTTCGGAATTTTCCTATGTGAGCAGTAAATTTCGGATTTAAGATTTACTTCATGCAAGTTGAACACGCATAATATACATTCAGCAAAAATGGCTAGGTCGCGTGTTAGTGCGTTTGACTGATTTCAATAAAATTTAAAATATGGGAATACATCAAAAAAATTCATGAGGAAGTTTTGGAAAGTCCGCATGGAAAAAAGTCAACATTATCAAAAAGCAAAAAGTGTGTTTAGTTTGTTACGACAAGGAAGAAACAATATCAATCTGGCACATCAAACTACTGAAAAATTTAGTAACGCCCTTTTTAATCAATAACGTTCTAAAAAAAGGTTCACTTTCTTTATGAAGTGCGTGTAACGGCCTATTTGCAGTAAATCTTTACTGAAATTACCAAAGCCTAATAAAATCCTGACAAAAGAGCAAAATATAAATCTTAATTTGGAGGGTCGTTTCAGGCAAGAGTTGGTTTGTTTTATTAGCGACTAAGTTTTCCCGTTCTTTCGTTAGGTAACAAATGACGCAAACCGCGTAACTTTTCCTGAATAATGCATACGTCAGACAATAAAAAAAGGTCGGAAATTTATCTTTACTTGAAAAGTAGGAAGCAATACCGATATAGTAACGCTTTGTTACCAATGAAAAATTTCCTTTTACAAGTACTATCCTATAGGAGAACTAGAGAGGAATGACCTTAATTTTTATGGTTTTCAAAAGAATGAGTTTTATTGAAACAGTAAATTATGAAATATTTTCTCTTCTTTTATTTTTTGTAATTGGATAGTCTCGTCTAGAATTGCGTCTAAACAAGACTTTTATTGGACACAAGTCGGTCTTTCTTTGTACAAATAAATTCCACGACAAAATCGTTGAAACCTGCTATTCAAGAATGTTTCCTTCTGGTTTTATTTCTATGTCCTTAAAGTAAAATTCTGAAGGGCAAGATTGACAAATTCCGAATTTTCCAAAGCAAGATAATGATTTAAAACTGTTTGCAGTGTTCCACTATGGTTACAAAACAAAAATTTAATAAAGCATTTTTCAGACGTTTCAATTAATGAAAAGTAATCACACAATAAAATCACTCAAGATTTAATCTGTTACAACTAAAGTACAATTATTATGTCTAACTAAAAGTATGTTTCTTAGATTGGAAGATGAAAGTTTGAAAGTAGACAAAAGAGACCACAGAATAGTGTAAAATACAGAAAGCGATGCAAGAATTATAAATTGGATAATATTGGCTTTCCAAAACAAGAAAACTAGAAACCTCTGCAAGCCAGAAGCAAAGATCAAATCGGATTCATAGATAGCCTGCGCAAGATTAGATAGTACACCTAAAGCGAAATTGCTTTCAGTAATAGACAAAAATAGAGAGCTTCAACGTCTTTCCATAAGACATTATCAAGTTATTTGGATCTCTTTATTCCTTGAACAAACATTATTCAATTTTTGTCTCGAACAAATTAAGCTATGAAGGTGACAAGAAGACGTTTACGAAAACTTCAGCTACTGTTAGAATAAAATCAGCAAAACTGATCAATAAAGCAAAAAAGAAAAAAAAAAAGAGGTTTTTGTGAAAACTATAGTACATGCACTATAAAGAGACACTTTTAGCTTAAAATGTTTTACAAAACTATGAAGTGCCCAGAACCTGGCAAGTCGGGGACGACAAAAAATGTGAATATTACAAGAAAGTGGACATAAACAAGACTTTAAAGACTTGAGAAGTGATGCGGTTGCAATGAAAGTAGTGATACCCTGAGACGAGAATCAGATGAGAGTTGTCATATCCTGGCCTCGTCTCGTTTCGAAATTCGAAATCTCGATCTCGATCTCGCCTTGAGAAATCTCGAAATTCTCAATTCTCCTATAGCAGGTAATCTCTCGGAGATTTCCCTCATTCGTCATGTACGTTCTTTATCTGCTCACAATCGAGTCGGTTTTACAAAATTTACAGATGATTTTCAAGATGATTGTATTGATCTATGTTCACGTTTTGAACAGACACTTCTGCTAATTGGCGTTGAGAATTGTGTTCCTATTTAAGTTTAAAAAAAGAGTATAATATTGCAATGATAGCAGAAACATGAAACCACATTTCCGATTTTATCTAAAATGATCCTAAGTGTGCCAGCGTCTCTCTCCATATCTACGTGATGCGAAGCTTCAGGTCATACAGATGCATGCAAGATAGAACTACCGGTCCAAGAATGAATGCCAAAGACTGGAAACTTTTGGGGTAGTTTAGTCAAAAAACGGCTAAACTAACAACATTTAATTCTTGAAAGGCAATTACGCCAAAGAAAGTCTCTCCCTGGTTGTTGAACCGGCAGTAATACAACTTTAAAATTAGCCATCAAACTGTAGAAAGAATGCCACATGTTGATGCCATGAGTTGGAATCCAATACACCAAAAGAAACTTTCAATACACCGAGGAAAATATTTGACAATAATGTAGAAACGCAAGTTAATGTGGATTACCGGATGGAGAATAACATAAGTAGGAAATGCTTTCAAATAGTAGGTAGTTCCAAAACCTATAATCTGAAGAGTGATATAAGCAAGTCAGGATGAAATGAGGCATTAGACTATTGAGAAAACGTAATATTTATAGCAAGGTAGAACATTAAAAATTTACTGAGTATTCTATTATAATACTAGTTAGATCTCCAAAAATGTAGCCTCTCATAGCGGTACTCCGAGAAATCTTTAGTCAGTTTGGAACGTCGCCAACAAGACTAACAATACTTGATTGGAGTATAGCGTTCACCTCAAATGTATGTAAAGAATTCTGCATAGAAATGAAATTGTTCGCATTAAGACTCGCTACAGCTACTCCCAGAGTTAATGGTAAGATGGAGGATAAACCCAAACTTGATTTACAGCGAAAGAATTGGAAACATCACACAAAATATCCACTACTTTTAATAATATGCCAAGTAAGAATAACAGGAAGACGCCCAAGAAACCAATTGATATGTACTATAATTTAAGAAATCCATACAAAACTAAATTTCAAGAAAATCTGTAACTTTAATATCTTAATTTGTCTTGTTAAATTCCAGATCGTCCATTTGGTTCTACATGAATGTTTTATAATGCAGTTTCAACCAAAATAACTTTTCTAATATACAGTACAGATACTAAGTCGTTAAAACTTTTGAGAATTTAGTAGGTAAACTAACTTCAGTGTCTCATAAATTCTTTATCAAACGAACCACATCTTTTGTGTACACATTAAGATCTTACGTAATATTTAAATTAAAGCTTAACAAATTGTCGACATTCACGACAAGAATTGGTATTCCCAATAAATGCCTGTAACGCAGAAGAGGCAGCAAACAGAACTGCTCGTACACCGGTGTTGTTACATTCTGCAAATAAGACATAGGTATCAAACAGTTTCATCAAAGTAGTAATGACCAATTAAATTCAATTTCTGATATAATTTGCAGTAGGTAGCACTCTCAAAGCCGCAGGTTCAAGTGCGTTAAGAATGGTAGATTGATTTTCTAATTAACTTAATTAAACTGAGAATATAGGCTAATAGAAGCTAGCAAATGGGAGTCTATTTACTGCTTTGATGTTCAAACTAGAGGCGTGATTGAGGGTATTCTCCCTGACCTATTTATAAACCTTCCTGAAAAATACATTTCTAGATTGAATTAAAAGAAAGTGACCGTACAAAATATGCCATTACCTAGTACAGCATAAATTGAATATTTAATTCTTGCGATTCCATTCAATGGGTAAATATGGTGCCAACTAGTTACATTTGACATGTAAGCATCTAGTTCGATGACATTTGAAAAGCGTGGGAATTGAACTTGAGTTAAATGTCATGTCATAAGTTACAGTTAAGATTTTACTTCTAATAAATCGTTTTTAAATTCCTATAAAAACTTAAAATTGCATAAAGATGCTATTCGATATTCGATTGTTTAGATTTTATACTATGTAACTATAAATAGTAAAGATTAAAGAAGCACATATTACCATCGCATAATTAAGGTTTGAATTAACAATTTTTTAATTCTTCAAGATTTCTACAGAGGCAAAAAAATCGTCAGCATCAGTAGAACCAACTATTCTACCTTTGCTGAACATATTCTTAAGGCTGTCTATTACGTTTTACAAATAAGTCTATTATTTTTACGATGAAATGGTTGATTTTTGTATTATATTGATTCGTTTTTATCAATTTTAATTCTTACCTTTTTTGTGATTAATCAATATTACGTACCGAAATGCATCATCACAGTTTGGCATTGACATTAATAAAATTATTATAACAGAGAAAAATTATGTAGACATTTTAATCGTCAGTTCTCTCTTTTTTTTGTTCATCTATACATAAAGATGCAAGTTAAGTTAATAAAAAAATTGATTACATTCATTTTATGCCCTTTAATTAACTAAAACAAACTTGATAATTTGATCAACGTGAGACACTTACTAAATTTAAGACAGTTACAACTATTTTGAAACCATTAGAAGAGCTAGTTAAGTAGTTTTTTGTTCGACTAAAAACTCACAGACAAAATAAAGAAATAAAAATAAGAATATCCGGAAGTGTAGGATTACGTATTCCTTCTCCTACATTTTTTTATAAATAGAATTTATTAAATAAAGCCTAGTGTGGTACACATATTCTATTTAAATAGATCATCAAGATAGAGTAACATTCTGAATATATACACCACCTACATTTAAATTTGAGTACAAAAATAGTACAGACTAAAGAATTATGCGTTGAGACGATTCAACAGATGTTCCCATCAATACAATTAATTCTTTGTAACCAAATATTTTGGTTTTTGTCTATCGTTAAGTGATAGAATAATTAGAAAAGTAGAATATACTCAAATTATTATTGGAATCGAGAAAAAAATATTTCCGGCTATTCTGGTTGTCCATCCCTGAGCAGTTTTTCGAATCATCAAAGTAGTAACATAATAATAGAGCAAACCTTTAAAAGCGGATTTGGAGTTTTCTTGGCAACACTGCAGATTATTTTATTTTAGTATTGATTTCCATCTATGTATTACTTATTTTTAGCAGTGCATAATCGAAAGATTTAAATTTAAACTTGAGAAAATCACGATGTGAGTCCCTCGACTTTATTAGTTTTCCTATTTATCTATGACTAATTACAAACGTTTACGATCAGTTTTCAACAAGTAACAATAAAACCTACGTGAACTTGTATCAATGAATTTTATTGTTGTATTACATTTTTTAGATATTTAGTAAATACTTCTTGATCTTAATCTACCTGTTAGGCCGTATTTAATTTTGTACTTCTTTTGTCAGCACATACAATTCATGTTGATTAATGAAAAACAAACAGTCAATCAAAATTGTAAAACAAAGACTAGCACACCTATAGATAAAGCTTGTATGCTGTCTTTATTTTGTATAATCTACGCTTCCTTTTTCAAATTAAAAATATGCCTTTTAGATTTTAAACGCAGGATCTTGAAACGTATTTTTAAATCCATAATAGCTCTTCAGCCTCTGCCTTGGGAAATTTTAAACTTTGGCAAAATTTTTATTTTGTTATTAATAATTCTAAGGTTATTTTAAATACCTAATATTCAGAGTTCAACTTGCACACTTTAGAACCTATTTTATAGGCATCAGATAAGCAAAATTTTTCATTTGCAGGCCCTAATAAACATCTCTCTAACTCACTCACCCACAAAAATCGTTAAAGCTGTTTTACACCTTAGAGCTAAATTTTCATTTGGAAACGAGTCAGACTCCATTAACCTTCTCAAAAGAGTTAAATATAAATACAAGTCAACCGACCACCTGCGGTGGTCCAAATTCGTGCTTCTTCTTCCAGTAACCTTCTTAACAGAGCTAAACTAATCATCAAAACCTCTCCGACGATCTTGTTCATATCTCGTCCAAAACATACTCTTTTGCGGATGGCCCCCACGTCCCAATGCAACGCCGACACAGATTCCATTCAAATTTTAACCATAATAATAACGTTTAATTTGCTTATTTATAGCCTGCCATTATAATAATTATAAGTTATAACGTTGTTGTTGTCGTTCAATAAAGAATACAGCATTGACCAAATAAGAAAAGGAAGAAGATTCATTAATTGAAAACCTTATAAATAGCATTTGAGGAGTTAGTACTGCGAGACCATAAAAGGTCTTTTCAGATTTACAAGCACGGTCGACACAAAAATGCAAATGAGGCTGCTTACCGCAGACTCTGCAGTGACTAGGCGCTGAACAGTGACAAAACAAAATAAAACTAACACTAAATGCCACGCTCTATCATTTTTACCAAACGAAAGCGCCTTGGAAAATTCTGCTGTGTACGCCAAATATCCAAGACAGGACTAGGAAGCTCTCATTTTCATATAATTGATTCGCTATTACACGGAAGAAGCATACCCCGTCACTCTTCATTGTCTTTATCTCACAAATGGTACTTTTCAGATATATCTTAAAAGTACATCTCTTCGATGCAAGTCCTTACGTGAAACTAATTGAAGAACACCTGATGCTTGATCAACATTTTGGTCTTTCTACAACGTGATGAAATCAAATGTGCTTTTCTTGATTATCTACTAATGAGCATCCTTGTAACTCTAAGATGTACTTTAACATCACTTGTTATGCTAGAACCGGAATCCACTATCTTCACTAAAAGTTTTTCTTTTGGCGTTAAGTTTATCTTCTCCTCTTTCTGGTTTTTCCTTTATGATAAGCTATCCTGGGTATTTCTTTTGCTGCCGATTGGTTTTAATTTCCAATCTCTCTTTTAGATTTGAGCTGATCCGTTTTTCTCGTCTTGTTTGGTTTCTGGTCTACGGCAAGTGATCTCCGACAACTAACACTTTTGACATCTTTATACTTGGTATCAGATTCCTTTGTTTCTGGCTTCCAGTAATTAAATAACGTATTATGATCAAAGCTGCTGAGTTGCGTGTTCAACGTTATACTAAAATATTTCAATGTTTTTCTGATAAATCTTCAAATTAGAGTTTCCTGTCAACACACGCATCGAAATTACCGGATACAAATGACGCAGATTCTTCACGATTAGGACCAACCCAAGAATGTGAAAACTAGGCAACTTGCCATAGACACAGTGACAAATAAAACAATTGAAGGTGACATCGAAACGCGCCACTCTTTTTACCACACGAAGGCGCCTTGAGAAATTCTGTCATAGGCGTCAAATACCCTAACGCCAGCCCTGTCTACAGGGCGGTAACGTATGTTTTTCTCACCATTGGAATTTCGTAAATCGTAAAATGCTAGGAAGTTAGTTAAATTATAAAAAAAGTCGCCTGTTTTGGTTTCTTCAAATCAAAAATGTCCAATTTTTTTAAAGCCGCATTTCTCCGCAGCAATAGTACAAAAGAATACAAAAGAAGGTTTTAAATAATCTGACATAGAACACAAAACAAATAAAATTTAGCGTTTACGTGATTTTGATGCTATTGAATGGTTCATTTCTGTTCCCACCTTGGCTTAGTCCATGGAGAAAATGTCCACTCATTGCCTCTATTGGAAACGTGATAAACTGTGTTTGGTTTGTAGTCCTACGACTATAGACTGCAGAGAATCTAATGGGATTTCCAAGAAACTATGACATTGCTGATAAAGATATGTTTGTATAATTATGTTAGGTTATTAGGAAAGATCCAGATAATAACTAATAGTCAGTAATAGTTAACCTCTTTAACATTAATGGTGACAATACCAACCGTAATTTTTGTATAAGTTAATTCATGATAAATGCATACCTTAACATGGGCTTTTGTATTGTGTAAACCTGTAAAATTACATTTAGTTTGTTTTCTGTTCTCTTATTCGTCTCTGTGAGAGGCTAGCTATTCTTTTATTGGCTATTCCACTTACGTCTGTTCCAAGTGATTACTAAGGTAATCTGGTTGCTCGGGTGATTCTCATCACAGATGACCTCAATCTGTTCATTCGTCAAAGGTTATGCGGTCATTGATAGTAGTGTTCAAGAAGTGTTTAGTGTAGTTTGATCTTCCTGAGGATTTGTGTTTGTTCACCTTTTGTATTCCTTATTATATTAAAACGCGTGTTAGGATTTAATTTATCAGAATAAAGAAAATAATTCAGTTTAATTAGAATCCAGTCATCTCCTATTATACGATGATTCTGAATATTTTGAAACGTTCAAAAGAGTTTTTCTTTATTTAAAACCACAAAATCAATTCTTTATCATCCTGTAAAGCTCTACCATCCTCAAACACCCTAATTACCCCACAGTAAATTTCTTTAATGTTATTAATGAACATTTCTTTCTGCGAATTAACGTTACATCCCTATTTCCAGAATTTACGTGCCGAGTTCGCTTTAACTATAATTTATCAAACGAGAACTTACAATTAGTGGCACAAAAGTTTGTTTCTGCGTTTATATGCTCATATTTCTCATCTACTTAGTTCAAATTCATTTCAAAAATTTAAAACAAATTTTACATTGAATACGTCTCTCGCACTACTTCTGATCAGGAAAATCAAGTATATATCCAATTTAATGCCTTTTATCTCTGAATTCCTATTTTCAAGCTCTTTGTTCGAGGAAGTAATCAACCTCAGTAGTTTTTGTGTTTTATTGAACGTTCTGCAAAGCAGCGAGTAACCATTTAGTTATGTAAATAGGTGAGTTGTGGCAAAAAAGGAGAGCGCTAATGATCAAAATAATCAATACTTTCAACATAAATAAAAAACCAAGCTATTGTTGATATGCTAGATTCTGTATTATGATCCATCTATTATTGCATTTGTAATATTAAATCTGTTTGTTGTGAAAGCGGTGAGTTTTATTGTTCTATTTTCCGCTACACAACTCCAACTGTAAATACTAAATAAATAGAAATATATGCAGACATATTTCCTTTTTTTGCTAGTATGATAGTTTTTAGGTCAAGTCGAAAACTACAAATTACAGCCAAACAGATTATTTTTCTTTAGTCACAGTAGAATAGTTCTGCGACTTTTGCAGATTATGGTTTTTGTGACTAACGTTATAGATTAGTAAGACTTTTGACCTTTAAGTATGGAAGCGGAAAACTTCGTGGGTTCCTCCTAAAATTCACCCTAATTAGATAGAGCTGCTGAATAATGTCTTGTAATTCTCCCTTGTCTTTCATTTTCATAAGAGTAATAAGCAAAAGTTGTAATTACTATTCCTATATTATTACAAAGCTTTCTGTATGGTTGGTTGTTCTTTTACAGGGTAAATAACCGTTCAAAATATAAATATCATAAGTATGTTTTGAAGATATAATGTTCTAAAATACAATGCTTTTGTCATATTTTCTTTTTCATAAAAGTTAGACGTATACATACTAAATCAGAATTCCCTGTCATCTTACATTTTGCATAAAATAGAATATTCAAAAAACGCACTAGTTTATATTCAAAAAAAATTCTCTTGGTTGAATAAATCTCAAACCAATAGTGACATTGGGCACGTGACTGAAATAAGAACAATATAAAACAGGATCTATAGAACGTTATGAATATGATGGAAATTGTGCTCAAATAATAATATAACATAAGGAAAGCCTACTTTAAAGTTGGATTTCTGTTCGCAGGAATATAAAAGATATGTCGAACTCTGTGACACAAATTTAAATGATCGTTTATTCCAAATAATAGGATAAACTTTCAAATTGTCGATCCAACTGATTGAAATTGAGTATACTAGTAATCTTTTCCCGTGTAATATTAAAGACCGACCTGCTGCTTGTAATCCGATCGATTTGTATTGTGAAAGAAAAATGAGGATTCTAATGTATTTAGATTTCTGTGAAAATTACACGGAGCTACTTTCTTGTATACGTATAGACAGACTTTTACAAATAGCTTCGGAGTTTTCTTTAATAAACAATATTGATTTCATGCCTTTACTTTTGTTTTTATTTTGTTCAACATACTTAGAACTATTAAATACAATTTCAAAATATAATGCCGAGATCATATCCATAAATTTTAGAACATGTATTGGACAAACAGAAACGAAGTAACACGATCACCT
This sequence comes from Ignelater luminosus, assembly GCA_011009095.1. Taxonomy (NCBI): domain Eukaryota; kingdom Metazoa; phylum Arthropoda; class Insecta; order Coleoptera; family Elateridae; genus Ignelater; species Ignelater luminosus. Next base: position 66,955 of record VTPC01091310.1, read on the forward strand.
TTTGTTCATATCAGCACTTGTCATTTTAGTTTAATAATAAAATGTTGCTTCTACGTTCTACGATCAACAGAAAGTTCTGGAAAGGTGCATAAGAACACGAGTGAAAGAATTAAATAAACAACAGCTCGGCCAAAAGAGAGTTGTTGCAAAATACCACATTGTATCAAACTCGAATGACTAGATAAGGTGAATCGTTTTAACGATATTCTCTTGTTTTAATCTGATTCGCTCTTGTTTTCATCCCAACACCTAACCTAGACCAAAAATAAAACGTTTTATCTCGTATTTCAGAAACATAACATCAACATATATTGCCCAAAAGATGACATCTTACATGCATTTCACAAACAAATCTTCCGAAATTAGATATCCTGATTTTGGTTTGGAGACTCGGAATCCTATCCACTTTTGACTTCTTCTGGAGCGCTGATTTGTTATTCACAAATTATTATGCTTTCACCAAACGATAGCTTATACCTTTCTGTACTGGCTTCAGGAAGTGACATATACAGAGTCTTAAGGAATATGTAGGCAATAGTTTGGGGATAAATTCTTTTACCAAGTCTTAAACATACGGTTGAAACATATCGTTTTCGAGATACATGGTGTTCAAAATTCTGTTAGAAGTTTCTAATATTGAACTGATATTTTTTGCGTTGTTATAAAAACTTTTCCTATTAATTCTAGAATTCTTCAACTGTTTATCTCTGTTAGAGGCAGTGATATAAGGGGACCTTATTTTTAGCAAAAAAAATTGATTCCTATAGTATTGCCTACACCCTGTATATGAGAGTAAAAGCTTGCATTTAAGAGGGGAAATATTTTGACGTTTTATGCAAATGAAATATTGATGCCAAAACGGTGCGTAGTGAGTTTTTCTAAATCCTGCATTGCTGACTCAATAGGACCCGAAAACTCCCCGTACAAGCAATCCTATCCCTTAATCTTTGATTACATAATAAGTAAAGCAGGACCTTGGATGATTTATTGCTTGATAATGGAATAAATAGGGGTGGGGTACTCGAACATGGGCAACTAGACAAAATTGAATTAGTGTATTAGAATGGTATTCTACTTCCAAATTCCCTTTAAAGCAGAAGGGCCCATAAACGCTCTCAGCATTACCTCTTGAAATCAAAGAACCATCCCCAAACTTGAAAATCATCAGCCCCGAATATTTCATACTAGTATAGTGTGCGCTGGGCGCAGCAAGGATCTTGTAAAAGTGCAGATTGTTTGTATTACTATTGAGGTAGTTTTGTTAGTAATTATGCACGAATCTAGAATAGAAAACTGTGTATAAAAGAACCTTGCCAAGAAATTGATAAAATTTCTTTTGTTATACGCAAGTTTTTCATGAGATCTTCATAGATAATCGACCTCGCAATATATAGACTTGATCTATTGACAATACTTTCTCAAAAAGAAGTTCTTGTTCAATAATCAAGAATTAACAAAACTTTTATTATCTTGCAACTTACTTGATTAATGTTCTCTGCGAACTCAAAGACAATTACGAAGAATTTCCAATCTTCACTTTGCATCTCTATAAATACAATAAATTAAGTACAAGACAGGCGAGGCGTAGTACTCTGATCATTAAAATTCTGCAGAGAACTAATTCTTAAAATAGCACAATTTCTAAAAGTCAACAGTGTTGTACGAAATAAAGATAACCTTCAAATTTGATCAAATCATTGATTAACAGTTATAGCATTTATACAAACAGTTTGCTTAAAAAGCCATTAATGAGCCTAAAAATGTTGCTTTTAGATTCGAGTGTTTATACTATCACCAGAAAACTATTTAAGTTCTGAATTTATTACACTTATAAAGTTAGAGATGTTTATTAATATGAGGATATTTGTTACGCAGTTCTTTACAAGAGAAAATTATCTAAATTTGTTGTGATGTGGAGGAAGCACAGTTTATATAATATTTATACTTGAATACAAGCTGACACTGGAAAATCTCTAGTTTTTCGAGCAGGCAGTTCACGTTTTCTCTTGAACCGCTTTGTTCGCACTGGCGTTTGTGCTTTTCGCCACTTTCCGTTTGCTTGGTTAATACTCTCGACTCCCGTCCACGTCACAACTTTAACTACTTTTTACGTTAATATGATCTGCATAACACATTTAATTCAAAATGTAAGCTTTTATAATTATTATAAAAGCTTCGTTGTACTGAAGTTTTTACATAGAAAAAGGTAAAATATTAACCAACGTATTTTATTTTAATAATAGGTAGGTAAATACATTTCAATACATTGGAATAGATCAATTTTGTGATGTTCCATATTCGAGTAGAAATAAAAAACAACAAAAACAGAAATAGAAATAGTTGTCAGTCTTTGTTAATATGTCATTTACAATGTTTTTTTATAGTATGTACTCTATTTTAATTTATATTTCTAGTGCTGTGTATTGTATTTATTTATTATAGAAAAATTGTGTTCTGACTTTATAAAGCGTCTGAAGATAACCGAGACATTTACGCTATTAAAGTAATAAAGTGTGTGAAACAAAAATGGTTGTTTCTTCATTTCTATTCGAACATTTCAAGAATATTAACAATACAGCGCAATCTAAGGTTTAGTACATTAATACCTTAAAGAGAAGGTAGAGATTTAATTTCTCGTTAATTATGACGTGCAAAGTATGATATTATTTTCAAAGATGGCGCTGCGTTTAAATGTTGCACACAAAGCAGATATATAAAGTGATTGTCTTTAACTGTAATAAAAAAAAACAAAAACAGGAAATTAAATGAAAATAATAATGCAACAGTAATTTTGAAATACCATTTTTAATATCGATGTTAAAAGTGGGATGATAACTAATATAAACATAAGTTCCAAAATATCTATTTTAATTTGCATAAGATATACCTTTAATGATCTTTGTAGTTATTTGAAAAATAAACTAGCAAATACTTTGCTATCTCACTATTTAGTCATGGAACCAAGCCAGTTTTATACTACTTACTGCAAATAAATGCTTTTTTTATGTGCCACTATTAGAATAATTTTATGTAAATCACAAAAAATAGTTAAAATCAAATATTCATGATTAATTTAATAAAATATATAGAGCGAGCCACAGAATTTGTGACCTTTGACCATTAAAGACAATTTGGCATATGCCGTACACAAATTCTGCAAGTCATACTTCATTTTGACAAGTCATCTCAAAAAATGCACTTTGGAAGGACAACGGTCAGCGATGAGATTTTTGTTTTCAGAAGGTGTGGAACTTTCGCCTATCTCCTTGAATAAGTTCTCCAAGGCGCTGTAGTTGAAATTTCTACTAGACGTTCTGAGCGGCGCTCATCAACATTTGTTCAGCCACACTCAAAATGGTCAACCCATTTGTAGAAATATGCACAATTCGTACACTTTTACTTTAATTGTGTAAACAAATAAACTTTTTGTTTCTGCAATTGTTTAGTAACGACTTGATTGCCTTAGATAGCTTTTCCACTGCAGTCATTCATTCAACGACCCGTATATTCATTTAATTAGCTCAATATTTATAATCCTAAATTCAATTCAAAGACATTTGTATTAAACTTATTAATCTGATAATAAAAAAGATAGATTTATAAAACTGACAGTGAATTGTCACCCTATAATTCCCGAGAAGGAGATCTACCTGTCCTTGTAGAAGGCCAAAAAATCACCATCATAATATTAATTGTGCCAATTTCTCATGCCCGCTTTTGTAACTCGTGAAGTAGATTACACTGAACCGCGTTTTCCTAAAATCACCAACCATGATCTAAATACTGCCGAAAGAAGGAAACCAAAAGCATCACTACCGTCATAGATTCAGCTTTCTTGTTTTATACAGGGTGATTCTGAAATAAAGGGTATCCCCTTAAAGGTGGATAGCGGTGTGATAGTACATACATTTGCAATAAAAAAAGGTAGGTAAAAATGGCATAGTTTCCGAGAAAAAGACTTTTGAAATTTAATCGCTAAGCCAAGCCGGTCCTGCTCTCATACTTTTACTTAAGTAAAAAACGATAGGGGTTGACTGACCCTCCTTGTCATTGGCAGGTAGCTATTTACATATGTAAGGGTCGGAACATGTTGTCACAATCAGGCAGTCTTTGACTTTCCTGAGAGTGACAAGGTGTGAAAAAATTTAAAGTGAGCGAGATGTTTTCCACTCAAGAGTTGGCAGACATAACTTTAATGTATGGAGAATGTCATTATAATGTAGAAGCGACAAAACGACTGTACGCCGATCGTTTTCCACAACGAAGACAGCCTTCGCGGAATACAATACTGCAAACGATACAACGACTTCGTGATACAGGTAGCACCGTCACAACATATGAAGACCGTGGACAAGAACGAGCACCACACTTTCTTCAAGCGGAAGAAGATGTATTAGATATGATTAATAAAGATCCTACAATAAGTACCCGCGGTATCGCACCGAGACGAACATTTTGTGAGTGGTTTCAACAAAAAAACAATGCAACAACAGGAATTTGTAGAGAAAGTACTGTTTACGGATGAGTGTTGTTTTACGCGAGACGGTATCTTAAATTTTCATAACGTACATTATTGGAACGACGCTAATCCTCACCTGATTAGGGAAAATAAATTTCAATGGCGGTTTTCTATTAATGTGTGGTGTGGCATTTTAGGAGACACATTGTTTGGACCATTTATTTTACCACAGCGGTTAAACGGAGACACGTATCTGGAACTTCTAGAAAAAAGGTTGCCAGATATGTTGGATGATACACCTCTAGAAACTCGTAGGCATACTTATTACATGCATGATGGAGCCCCTCCGCATACTAGCGCACGTGTGCAGGGCTATTTGAACGAAATATTTCCCCATCGGTGGATTGGTCGCAATGGTCCCGTACGCTGGCCTGCTCGTAGCCCTGACATAAATCCTCTGGACTACTTCTTGTGGGGTCACATGAAGTCTGTTGTATATCGCACGGAAGTCGAAAACACGGAAGACCTTCAACAACGCATTTTAGCAGCAGCCGCAGAAATTCGCAATACAGCTGGAATATTTACTCGGGTGCGTAACAGTTTTCACCGACGCATAGAAGCTTGTCTTCAGGTCGACGGTGGTCATTTTCAACATTTGTTGTAATATTTTGGTAAGTTGCCCGTCTTTTGAGTAATAAGATGATAACATGAATGCGTAAACGTCGCGATACTCTGTTTAGTCTTTACAAGAAAACGAAAGAAGATTGAATTATGAATTATGGCCCTTTTTCGTGCGCTTTTGAATGAGATTCGCATTTCTGACATCAACAAAAGAAGCTATATTTTCGCGTTAAATAGGCAGCGGTCAGCGACCTTCATTTTACTATTGAAATATGTTTTTAGAAAAAGAAATTGGAAGTACCTAGTTGTTAGGGTAAAGCCAGTGCCTTTGAAAGAAGCTGGTACCAAATATTTAATCTCCAAGAAAACGTTTTGACGAGAAACCTTTTTATAATTCTCGCTTTTTTTGATTAAGAAGTAAACATGATGGGGGGTAAAATAAAGTTGCTGTACTTGCTTAGTTGACAGACTTACTATTTACTACTTGCTCGAGATAAAAGAAGGCGATAGCTTATGTTAAAAGGAACCGCTATTTCGCCGAAAGCATGGTAAACACACCAAACCTTTCTCGCACTTTAAACGCTTATAATAGTTTTTCTGGTTTCTACAATGCCATAAATAACCTATGGACACGTTTATAACATTTACTTTTTGATCTGTAAACGGAAGAATATTAAAATTTTACTATTAGTGACTTTTTTCTGTAAAATTCCGAAGAACCAAAAACTTCAATAAGCATTATGCTACATAAATAAAAATTGGTTGATTTTATGGAATTGAGTTAAATACAGAGGCGATAATTAGTAGTATCTTCCATAATGTTTTCTATTCAAACGACTAAATAATAATAAGGAATTAAAATGTTGCTTGCGAGACTGGAGTCTAATTGCTCGTGACATAAATTATGCTATTATTTCTTTACTGTCTTAATACATTTCAACAACCCTGCCTGATAAACATATCACAATTTCTTTGATCTCCTCAACTTCAGATTTAAGAAGGGAAAGTTGAAAATGTCCAGGGGGTAGCTTATGATGGCATTTATTGTTCGTTGTGCTACTACACCTGCGTTAGTTCAAAGAAAATTGGCATGTCTGGCAAATTTTCATTCTTGCACTACAATGGTTTTACAACAACCGTAAATCTCCTTAACTTTCACTTTTTACTCCGAAGGCGAGAATACAAAGAACACTTTCCTTTTTCTAACCAGAGGCGGCTTCAGTATTTAATATTTTGGAAAATTGTGAAAATTTTCAACTTTCACGGAGCCACTTTGTTTCTTCATTTTTTGTCTTCTTTTAGTCTCACTTATCACCTACCATATTAAAAGGATACCCTTTATTTCAGAATCACTCTGTATACACTAGGCTAAAGGTACTAAAGAGAAGATTTTTTTGGAAGCAACTGATCAAATCCTTCTTTCTTGAATAACAGTTCACAGGCTCTATCACTTAAGATACTGAATAGAAACGAATTAGTTAGAATCAAATATCTCATACTCAACTTTAAACATTAGAAAATAAATATTTCAAACTTCTATATATATTTCTATGTATATTCTGTATAATATTGATTACCTTGAAACAAACAAGTAGAAAAAGCACTTACAAGTGTTATTAAATGTTAATAAGTTTACTCCGAAAATCAATTATTCAGGGTACAACAACGTCAGAATATAAAGGCAAACATCTCTCTTATGGTTTAACAGTAACTAATCTAAACAGAATTAGGGAAGATATCCAGTTACGATAATTGTTTGCTTCTGTTAGCACCTTGCACCAAAACTAGCACGCACAACTCGATGATCATTAATGATGGATTATTATCTATTATCCACTAGAGACTCGTTAACTATTGGTGACGGTATAAGGATGGTACTAAAGATCGGTTTTTAATTTACTACTGCAGCAAAGGATCTATTTCGACATAATATCTAACTTGGCTCCCGCTTGTATATGCAACACCTTTAACAACAAATCTAGCATTTCATAATACAAAGTGGGTGCAGTAAAATTAAAATTAACAAATAAAAACGGTTAAAGTGAAATTAATTTTAATTGATTTTTATTTTTTCAATTTACAGAAAACAGAATATGAAACCAAAAGTCGATACAAAAAACATTGTATAAAAACAAAATGTTCGTTCAAACTGAAAAAGCTATAACATTGATGGGTACACTCTGCGTAGTCAAACAATCAAATATTATAAAATCCGTGAGATTTGAACTGAGGTTTTGAATAAAAGTTTTTTTTTTCTTTGTAAAACACACTAACTGAATCTTAAAAATTTATTCCATTACCAAAAGTAAATAATGAAACAAAGTCAAGCCGATTCAGTAGTAAAAAAAATTACAAATTTGCTCTTTTTTTCCTTTTTAAAATTCCCATTAGCTAGCCATATTCGAAATGTTAATAAACCAATACAACAACAATAAACGAATACATCACACCAGCACCCCTCTGTTACAGTAGGCCATATCAACCGATTTATGGTCAGTTGAAGTGTCGAAACTAATTGAATCATTTTATAAAATCGATTTTTATATTCTCTACAACAACAGAAAGAAGCGTAAAATTTGTTTTTATTTTTCTCGATGATTGCAATATTGCAACAACCGCAAGTTACCCCAAAACCGCAAATTAATCAACGACAATTTTGATAACTAATTCAGATTTTTGTTGTTTTTGTTGATATCATCTATTATTATTGTTAACAATATTACGGTTTAGAATTTTTTTGTTAAAACACAATTCGTAATTTCCATTTCTGAAAGATTCTGAGTTTGCCGCATAGAAGCCGCAGTGCATGTGTTACATGCCGCTTGCTGTGCTGAATAGTCAATAATGCAGCGAGTACTTTTGGATTGCAGCCAAGATCACGTAAATCCCTTCTTTCAGCAAACAATAAAAAAAAAGAAATTTGCAGGAAATCTAACAGAACGTAAACCGAAGCAGTCTTCACTACAGTCACCTTTTACAAAAATCGTTATAAATTATCTAACAAGAATTAGTAAATCTGCAGGTGATAAAAACGTTACTTTAAAACTTTTATTACATTTTTATTTAGATAATTTACAAAATCGACAATAAGGTCCAGTATAGAACGCACAGTTTGGAATTTGGAACATCAATTTGTTGTTTCCGTAGAGCTAGTATTGATAATACCAACGACAGCTTCATCATTATGTTCCTGTCTTAGCGTTTAATAGCACCATTTGTCGTGTTGAAACAAACATGTCACGCTTAAATGGCTTACATTTACTTCCCTTAAGAATGATTTCTTGCCAAAGTTTATAACATTCAAAATTGTTTTAGATTTTTCCAAGACTGTACTTATGATTAGATCAGAGAATTATCTTGAATTTTAAAAAATAATTAGCACTGTGACTCCGCAATTCATCCAGTCATCGATTTCAGTACTATTCACTTCTGTTATATTCATATGGGAGCTTTTCAAATCAATCTCGGTGAATCTGTCCATATTGCAAAACTAAATTCTAAACAATTCTTAGAAACGAAACACAAGCCAACTGCAAAATCTAATAATCGTGTTTATTTGCAGAAGATCATCGTCAAGAAAGTAATGGTTGCAAAAGGTTTTTCAACATGGACTGCGCAATATCGCATTGTCCAAGCTTTAAAAGACTACTAAAAATTATATAAAATGTTCTCACAGATTCTGTTAATTTTCTTAAATATCAAAATGACGTGCAGCATAAGTTCGAAAGAAGCCTGGTTTTTACCCTCTTATCAGAAATTATTTCAAAATACAAAATTACTCATCATCCTTCTTTTTAAGCTACTCAGGAAAAGCCATTGAACAGAGTTTGGTTGGACTTCATCCTTTGTCCTCCAATACAACATCAGGCTTTGCCTTTCGGCGAATGGTATACAATGGAACATAATTGGAGACGGTTTTTATAGTTCTTGAGAAAGTTCTGCAAAGTAAAGAGTCAAGCTTAGCCTTCTGCTTTAAAGATCGAGAACAACTTAGCTATTTGAAAAGCTGAAACAGTTTCCCAACACTTGGAGATCAGCTGGTTAAATGTCTAAAACGACAAATTAAATCTTTCAGTCAACTAATCAATACCAATCGCGCAAAGGCAAAACTCACCAAACAATAAAATGATTTTGAAGAAATCCATGCAGTAAACTTTTCCAAAGGTAATGTCTTGATAACAGTCAAATACAACCAATGAAACCATTGCGTCAATTAGTAAGTAAGTGTCGGATTTATAAATAAAAAGATCAGTTTTTTTAGCGTCTTCATGGTTTCTCAAGTTGACCTACCAAAGCCCAGACTTAACTTAATTGTTCACTGAGAGAGGACTAAAACCCACATTTGAATTTTGATGGACGAAATAAAATTTTCCACGGTTCACTTCAAAGATATTTATACTTCAATGCTTCCCTCCCTTTTCTTACAACTTAAACACGGTGATCTCCACGTTTGATTGTGAATCACTCAATGCTCAATATTTCGCGTGTCAACTCTGTTGCCATGAAAGAAAACGCATCGTCACTGTAATCCCAATATTTGAATCTATGAAAAATGAATAAATGTAAAATCAGTAACATTTTAAAGCAAATACAGAAAGCAAAAACTCTCCAAAGCAATGAACTGGAAAGGCATCAATCGCTGTTAAGACAATCAAAAATGTAGCAAACGAAATTAGGAAGTTTGGTACATATCTTGTAGCTTACTTGCGGATGAGACGGTTAAAAACAGTTCCTGAAATATATCACTTCAAAACCTTAATCTTCACTATCACACTTCAAGCAATTGCTAACACAATGATATCTAGATCTTCTAGAATTTATTAAAAAAGAAAAGCGATACCAGTTTTTAGTATTTGTTATTTTACTTTGCATTCCAATCAGAATTTTACTAAGTAAGTCCAAATGAACTTAAGTTCATATGTAAATGCAGTGACAGTGGTCCCATAACTACAAACTTCTATTTATCTATTTATAAATAATTATATAGCTCAGTACATTAAGATCGACGACCAAGCATACAAACCTAAATGAGTCTTCGTTCATCCTTAGCCAAATTTATCATAATACGAGGGTGGTCTGAAAAGTTTCCGACCTCAACGTGAAAATGGCAGCACTCGTAAATAAAAGCTACTGAATTTCGTTGTTCATCTGTTTACAGTTACTCACCAAAGTTTCACCCATTTTGAACGCGCAGTTTTTATGTAACAGTCGTTTGAGTGAGTTGATGTGAGTTTTTTTGTGAAAATGGACAAAATCGAGTATCGAGCTGTCATTAAATATTTGTTTTTGAAAGGCAATACGCCTTCGCAAATAAAAGATGAGTTGGATTCTGTGTATGGGGACTCTGCACCATCATTTACCACAGTGAAATTTTGGGCTGCTGAATTTAAACGTGGCCGTAAGAGCTTGGGAGACGATGAACGTTCGGGACGTCCAAAAACTGCAACTACCGACGAAAACATCGCCAAAGTTCACCAAATGGTGCTAGACGACCGCCGAATTAAAGTGAGAGAGATAGCAGAGGTTATGAACATGTCAAAAGAACGTGTTTGTCACATATTAAATCAACATTTAGGCATGAGAAAGCTGTCCGCGCGTTGGGTGCCGCGTTTGCTCACGTTAGACCAAAAACATGTTCGAATGAATATTTCCAACTCTCTTTTGGCGCAGTTTAGGCGAAATAAATCCGAGTTTTGGCGCCGATTAATTACTGTAGATGAAACTTGGATACACCATTATACGCCCGAAACAAAAATACAGTCCAAACAGTGGACTGCAAAGGGGGAACCGGCTCCAAAAAAAGCAAAAACTGTTTTTTCGGCTGGGAAAGTGATGGCGACTGTTTTTTAGAATAGTCATGGAGTTATTTTAATCGATTATCTTCAAAAAAGAAAAACTATTACAGGAGCATACTATGCATCATTACTTGACAAGCTGAAGGCAGAACTTGCGAAAAAACGGCCACATTTGCAGAAAAAGAAAATCCTGTTTCACCAAGACAACGCACCGTCTCACACCTCAGCGGTTGCCATGGCGAAAATCCACGAATTACGGTTTGAACTGCTTGACCATCCGCCTTACTCACCAGATCTAGCCCCAAGCGACTTCTTTTTGTTCCCTCATCTTAAAATTGCGCTCGGAGGACAAAGATTTTCGTCAAATGAAGAGGCAATCACCTTCGTGAACAATTATTTTGCAGAGAAAAGTGCCGAGTACTATTTGGACGGGTTACAGAGATGGGAGCATCGCTGGGAGAAGTGTGTAGAGTTACAAGGAGACTATGTTGAAAAACAAAAAAAAAATTCAGAAAAAATGTCTTGTATCTTTGTTAGGTCGGAAACTTTTCAGACCACCCTCGTATCCACCCAAGAACTTGGATTTCTATTTGGAATTATTGTTTAAAACGCGACTTAAATTAAGTGTAACCACTACTAAGTATGATAAAATGATAACAAGCTTCTTTGTCACAAGGCAATAAACAATTTCATTTTTTTTCAAGGGGAAAGTTGTTAGTAATTGTCGAATTACGTTCTTTACACTTATACAGTAATAAAAACTCAACTTAAGTTAAACATATAGTCCTCGAATTTAAAACGTAAACAAAAGGTCTTTTGAACAAACGAGCATATTCATCTTTTCAAGAGTCTCTCAAGCTAGAAGAATTGGCGGAAGTCAAGTAGCTGTTACAACCTGGATCTTGGAAAATAAAACTGAGTTCCGGGGATATATAATATCAAGCTGAGGTATTTTCGTAATAAGCACTTTATTAGTTTCAAAAGTTTATTAAATATAAGAAAGAATGAGAGTTATCTGTATTTCTTACAATAACTTTACCTTCCTACAACCAACATCGCCCACAGCCTGGCATTTTTCATTGATTTCCATAAAATAGCCTTTTTTGCCTTTTAACACCGCTATTATTTTTTATTTTCTCCCGTGCGTTGAGTTCAAACCTGACGTTACCTATTATTTTTTATGCAAATGTGAAGCACACCAACAAAGCTCCAACTTCCTCAATTCCCGCCTTCTTTTAGATAAATCTATTTTGAGAACTTTTATTTCGTGGTATTCATTCAAAAAAAGAAATGTAAAAACGACTGATAAACAAAATACTCTTATTTGTTACAATCTTTGACATGTTCTTAATGGACAAATAGCTGCTTTCATTTAATAATACTACGAGAGTTTCCAGATAAGACAAATGATTCCTAAAAGCTCCACATTTTTGTGTATTTTCTTGAATTATTTATCATGTAGTCGCACGAAACAAAAGAATGGTAAATAATGACCTTAGTCATAAAAGGATATACAAGAACAAACGCACTATAAGAGTAATCTGAAAAAGCAAATGTATTTACCAATTCATAGATTCACATAAGATTTAAATAATTAATCATAGTAAGATAAATGTTAAATCAGAAAGAATTAAACAAATAATAAGCTAAGTTAATAAATTACTAAGGGAAGGGTTAATTAAATAAGTTGGAAAATTCGTATCGTAGAAACAATATTGATCAAAATGTAAATGATTAATTAATAATGAAGAATGAAGTAAAATCAATCTATCATTACATAAAAAAGTAAATTAATCATCCTTAACATGAGTAGGTACTTTAGAAAAGAGAGACACTAAAGCTAATATTTACACCACCATTGCTTTGGAATGTAGAAAATTCTGTCAGTACTGCGATATGTTGCCGTTTGAAAATCGAGAGAAATAAAAAAGCAGCGATGTTGTAAATTTTTAAAAGTTCTAGGAATTCATTATCGGTGGTTTTGATCTACTACATAGATCGTTAGATAATTTTTAAAACAAAGAAAGATTTTTGTAAACACAATGGTATAAGATTGGTAACGTTTAATACTAATTCCAAACATGCAAAAATATACGGGAGAATCACGTAAGTTGGTTTAAGTGGTTATCAATTTATCGATATTTTTGTTTTTTCTTTTCCTTAAAAAATTGTTTTCTTTAGAAGCCAAGAGTCTTCATAAGAAATAAGAGTAAAGATGTTTCTAAACTGATTTAGGCCAAGAATAAACAAATATTTTCGGAGATGTTCCTTGTCTTTCTACGAAAATTCAGAATTTTGATACCATTGAATAGCTTGTTTTTAATGCCTTTCAGTGATGCAAGGTTGCATTTATATATTATTATGTATTTTTCTTTAACCATATCAGCAGAATAGGTAGTTCAACCTTTGTCCAATTTATTCGACTTCGCATCTCTTGTAGTTTTCGAGATCTAATAGTGTGACTCGATTTTGGGTCACTCTGTAGTCAGTAAGAAAATGCAATTTCGAGAAACATAGCAGTTTATTTCTACTTATTCTTCTTCGTCTTTAGAAAAGCTAGTTTTTATGACTTCCATTTTTAAATTTTACTGCACAGTAAGTGGAAGCAAAATCATAAGTACCACTGTTTAGCGATTTTACAAGAACTACAGTTCCTGGTAAAGGTTATGTCAATAGTATTGGTTTCAACATCAGAACTATCCTTATTACATCTCTTTTCATTGCTAAATATGGATTTCCTCCAGTCTCCGTTTCGGCATCGACTCCCAAAGCTAAGACATTAATTTTAAATTTCTTTGCCTTGTTTAATACAGAAACCTCGGTTAAATGTAGTCATAAGAGCACGCTTAGATACGGCTTACAACATTGTTGTAAATATTACTTCAGCATCATAGCTCATCTAAAATATTTATCTTCTAGCCCAAAGACATAGAAAAGAGCTGTACTTTAATTGTTAATCTATTTCTGCCTTGGAAATTCTATTATTCTATTAGAAGGAAATATCAGTTTTGGGCTTCTCAGCTTAGTTAGATTTTCCACCGCTCATAATCCAAATGGAATGTTCTCAGCCCAAATGTCTTTTTCAAAAGCCAGAAGAATATTCACTTTAAATGATGTGACGACATCTTTGGTTTGATACTTTACATGATTGTCTAATTTCATTCATGTTTTGCAGTTTAGAAATCTTTTAACCAAATAAAAGTATGGTAAAGTTGGCTTTGCCATACCGTACACTAATTGGAAAACACATATCTATACAGGTTTAAGTTAGCGTTGTCGAGAGCAGCTTACCCATTTCTTCATTGAATCATTCTTTTAAGCTCACATGTTGGTTGTGAAATCTCTACTAATACTACAAAAAACTCCACTTTGGATTGAGTCTTGCATGATTTGGTTACTAACACTGCTGTTCGCAAATAAACATTTAATGTACCAAAGGTATTCACGTTCCAAACGTCAATATTACAAAATGCGCAACAAATCAATTTCCGTTTGACTATAAATTCGTAACAAGTTGTTTGATCTTTATCAATATCAGACTGCATTAATTAGAAAACGAAAATCTCTATAAAATCTTTGACATGTGTTCACTGTGGAAATGAGGTAGTAAATCCGATTTTCAGAAAATGGCAAAAATTCGACCTCAGATGCTATGCGATATATCTAGTAACATTCTTGAAAAAAGGGGTTTTAAGTCATCAATTTCAAATATTTCGGCATTTTGTAACCAAACCTTCTTTCACGAGTAATTGCATTGACTTTTAATACTGATAACGTTTGGTTTCCTTTGGATTATTGACTGAATACCTTTGGATTGTTTAGAATCTTGGACAGATTTATATGAATAGATGACCCTCTTTCTAATACTTATTATGTTTAGTTCAAGATCAAAGAATGCTTTATGTTGAAAAATGACGTGTATACATTTCCATGCTTCCAATCTTTAACAAAGCAGCAACTTGGTATTTTTAAGTATGCTCTAGTTTTAAGATTCGATTAAAAATATTTGTTTTTCCAGTATCTCAGTCGGCAGACAATATTAAGATAAGATTCACGAAAGAGCTTGATACACCACTGAAAGGGGAACATTCAATTTAGCTAATGGTCGTTAAACCTTTTTCATGAGATGTGTCATTCTAGAGTAAAATTCAGTAAAAAATGTAAGTTTTCAAAGTGTTATATGTCAAGATAGCATTGGGTAGCTTTTCTGGATTTCTTAGATCTCGTCTTCGATTGGTTTTTGAAGATACACGACTGTTGACATGACTGTCTTACCAAAAATAGTTATAGCCAATTGCTTATATTTCATAGATTGGATTGGGTTGTTTGATGTTATTTCGTAATTGAAATCATATTGGTCAACACCAAATACTGTCTAGTGAATTGTTACCATTATCGATTTTGCTCTTGATGTGAATATTATTTAGATTCGTATTAGTTTTACTACCAACCATAATGTGATCCTGTAAAGATCTTAAAATTTTTTGCTTCAGCGCATACAATTTAATTCTATCGCAATAGTTAGGCTTCACTTTTATAACGAAATGTGTACTTTCGGGAATTTTAAGTTTAATGGAAGAGCCTTTATAAAATTACCCGCAATACAATTTCGTTAAATCAAAATATGTAAAACTCAATGTGTAGTAAATTAGTGTCAATTGAACACAATGGAAACAAATTCATCTTATAAAAACTAAAAATGGCTTTCATATAAGATTCCGTGCTTTAGTAATTAATATCTAAAGGGTACTAGATGATAAGCTATCTAACCCTAGCAACCTTGAAACTAAACTTGTCTTTGTTAGAGCATTTTCGTCCTAACACAGCTAATACTACTTCCTCATTCCTCGAAATCATGTCTCCATCCTACTAGTGTTTAATTAATCTATTACTCGTGTTAAGTTGTAGAGGACGCACAATGGATTTGGAATACAAGGTCCTGAGTACTTGTATAGTTAGCTACCCAAGTTTCTCATTCCTTTCACTACATCTTTGCTTCTTTGGTACTATTATTTTATCGTCACTCTTCTCGACACAATTTCATTTTTCATTTATGTCATTCTATCTGCTTTTGGCACTTGTTTTAGTACTAGCTAGTTTTTTACTTGAAAATTGCTTATTGATTAATCTTCTTTTGTATACATTTTTATCAAGCACATTCGATGTAACTACCACATGTTACGCATTTGAATTAACACACTTGGCGAATTTTAATCCGATAAATTTTTTAACTTTCAATTGTGGCAGCTGACATTTGCGTCTCATCTGCTTTATTTCGTTTATGCAACGGCAAATGACATTTGACTGCATGGTTATTACGTGCTAAATTTTATATTTTGTTAGATGACATTTTTCTCTGCCATAAACGCACAAATTTATCTGTTGAACCGCTACTGGGAACGCCATACGTTATTTAACTAAATTAGAAGTTATTCCAGCAATGTTTATTTGCAAATTACTACTTGGGGTATGAAAATATTAGTCTAAGATCTTTGTAAACGGTCAAGCATGCTATATTATGTATGGTAAATTATAGCAGACTTAAAATTAATAGTTAGAAATTAATGACTCAAAAATAATTGACTGGTTTATAGTAATTATGAGCCTCGTTAGTAAAAACTTGCCTTGTTATTAAATTGCAACAAAGGAACCAATAATTTAACAACTTCCTTAACTCTAATGACAGTAATAATGATTTCCTAAAATTATTATAGTATTACATATCTTGTTTACTTAGTGAAAAGATTGTTTACGGCCCATACGGAACGAGTTATAAACAGTAAAGCTAAACATTTGTAATTCTTGAGAATTGTTTATTTCCATTGTCTTTTAGATATTTATAAAAAACTATAAAAGTCCAGGTGTGTATCATCAAATTTGAATCGAAAAGCGCACGAACAGTTTAATAAAATATAGAAAAGATACAATTCCGGTCGGTTTGTTCCTTGTTAAATTGAATAGATTTTAATTTCGGTTGGTAAGCAATTACTTCTTAGAACTGTATTAGTTGCAATTGAATTTTTGTATTTGAATTGCTAAAATACTTTATTGAAGTTCAAGTAGGTACCATTACAATTGCTGTTCCGCTTGCTACTGATTTATATTCGGGGACCGTTTACAAGGTTTTCACAGAAGCATCGCAATTTACTTTACGCGTAGTTTTAGTTTTGATGATTATAAACTAAGTCTTGTCTTTTATATTCCAAGAGTTTCTATATATAAGTAGTTTCAAGTCACTGGTGAG
This sequence comes from Ignelater luminosus, assembly GCA_011009095.1. Lineage (NCBI taxonomy): Eukaryota > Metazoa > Arthropoda > Insecta > Coleoptera > Elateridae > Ignelater > Ignelater luminosus. The sequence continues at coordinate 84,074 of VTPC01091310.1, forward strand.
TGAAGACAAAATTCCATAAACGTACTCATTTGATTCTCACCATTTCTTTCTAGTTTTCTTCCCCTATTTCTAACTTATTCTATATAATTCCTTTTCCAACATCCTGGTCGTTCTCGTTTCAACAAAATGTTCACTTTCTAACTCTTACACACCGTGGTGTAGATCTATTTATGTTTTTTTGTTACTACTTCGGTCATTTGTCACATTGAAGTTATTTTGTACACCTCTTCAAAGAACGTTGGTTTTTTGTGTCATATCTACTTTAATGAAGTTAGCATCAAGTCCTTAGTAACGGTGTTTTTGAGTCGGTGCAGTCCTAGGATCGAAATACCTCGGAAGCCAGATTTGATTAAGGGGTTTACTCCTCCTGCTCGTACTTGGTTTGGTTAGATGAAGGCTCACTGATAGCTGCTATGGAGACACGATTGTCCGGGGGTTCATCGACTGTAATGAACTCGAGACAGGAAAATTGAATACGAAAATAAAACACTCAATTGGTATTAACTGGTCTATTGTACTCAAATCCCAAACTATATACAAAAGCGGGCAGCACAAGCTGAGCGAAGTGCAAGCTATTTGGGTTAAATGTTCTATTAATGGAATTTGAATCAGGTGTCCTACAGAGGTAGAATGGAATTGGGAAGTCACCGAGGAATGTTTCGAGCAGGGTAGCTGTCAATTCTGCTACGAACAGCAGTCATAGTCTGTCCGAAACCGACTAACTCTCTTGACAGCGGTTTCAGTCGGACCACGAAGGAGGATACGGATACGTAACTCGACCAAAACGTATTGGCAGCAGCGTCAATCGGGCAACGAAGTTCGGGACGGAAGGGTTGAGATATGGACACCTCGGAACCTTTCGGACTTATCAAGCACTTTACTAAGCACCGATAACACTTTTCGATCGGTAGAATTAGCTCGCACTAAATGATGCTGAAAATTGTCGTTCCGGCGGTAGGCGCCACACTTATGCCGATCAGTTCCCCCATACTAGCGAGTCCGGAAAGCGGAGACGCTGCATGTGGGGGCAAACGGATATGCGTGGAGAAATCGATGTATGGCTTACAATGCAAATGATTAATACGATTAAATATAATTAATTAAATTAAATACAACACTTAATATAACGGCGGGTCAACTAAATAAATCTAGAATATTTTCGTAACTTCTTTACAAATTACCGCTTGTTGTTACCATTTTGGCTAGACTTAACATGCAGATCCGTATCGCTTACCATATACTATAAACTTCTTGGATAATTATCACTACTTTTCCCCAAGGTTATGTATAGTTGTTCTTTTATTTTATCAATAGTATTAAGGGGTTAATTGGGCGTAGGTGAAGGAGGTCTCAAGAATAGAGCGCGGTTTTCTGGTTTCTTTGTCTTTCTTTTATTAGAGAAAAATATCTTATGCTGTATGTAGACTTAACACGTTTTCTTCTAGTATGTGAGAGCTGTGAAACTGAAAAGTGAAATAAATGGCATTCCCTTTCATTTCGTGTTTCCTCAATGCTTCGGTGTTATGGGATGTATTTGACAAAAGTATTCTTGGTAGTGTGTCTATATTTTTATTGTCATAATTCGAGAACTCCTTGGTCTTCCCTCTAGGTTCTAGAAAGATCTGCCTTCCCTTTTTGTTTTATCACATTTCCATTGATGAATTGGTTTGGGTTTTGAAATTCTTCAATCTTAGTCCGAATTTTTTGAGTTTTATTGCAGATGTGTGAGCATTACACTCGACAGGTTAATACCGCTGTAGCCTTCAAACTGTTATCGCAAATCTCGTCTTGTAGCGATCGTGGTCTGTTTTGAGTGACTTAATCTGATTACTGTTGTTTTATTAGTATTCCTCTGGCAACGTCTGGCAGACATGTTAAGAGGTTGTTTCCATCTAATAATTGGGTGGACAGATTTATGCTTGTCTTTTGGTTGTTGAAATCTTCTTTCTTCAACAAATTCCAAAGCTCCAAATTTATAAAATATGTTTTTAGACACATACATTACAATTTACATCACCTCTAGCCTTAAATGTGAGGTTATATTTCTGCTGGATAGCATATAAGGAAAAAAGAAGATTCCATAGAAGCGTTCTCATTTACTTTAGACTCTTACTTCTATTCACGCCCAAAGCAGCTAGTTAGCCTCCTAAGTACCAGCGTTTTTATCTGTGACCGGCACAAGAAGAGAAGGCGGCCAAACGGGAAAAATAAATACATTTTTTTATAATTTGTATTCAATTTACCAGGAAACTAGAACAGAACGATAAAATAGAATTCCTGAGACCTTTCAAATTTAATATTCGCATAGCGCTAGGTTTTATTATTCTAAATTATTGTTGTGAACTATGAATATTCAAGTAGAAGTAAACACATCAAACAGATATATTTGTGATGAAATACTTTTGATAAACAAATGGGAAAACTTCAACATTGTAGTCATACTTTCTGACTGGCAAATAGATTTCCACAGAAAACAATATTATACTCGTAACACTAAAGGAAAAGTCGAAACACTAGGAAAGGAAACATCAAAATCTTACATTCAGATATGGCCATATATGTAAACACAGAAGAAAATACTTCCTCGACGTTAAAATTGTCATCCCATAATTTTCCGTAATTTTTATTATAAGAATTTTGGTTGCACAGTCAACAGGAGAAAAGACTTCTCTATCCGCCCAAATACGATATGTAGATTGTAAAATGAAGAGAAAAATCTTATTACGTTTAATTTCTGTTATTTTTAAGATAGAAAGTCTAGATCAAATCCAAACTCACCCAGTACGTCTTTTCTTTTGCGTGTTCTTTTGAAATTTTTTCAATTAAAACTTTGCGTCAATAATATTTTAACGCTAATGAAACACCGCTTGCGGGATGTTTTCTTTTAATAAATACTGTCAGATACAATAATGAGAGAGGAATGAAATCCTTGGAGTATACCATTATTGATATTTTAAGAAGAGATTATTTTAAAAATTTGCATCAGAAGCGAAGATTTCTTTTTGTATCAAATAAACTCGGGAAAATTACATTATAAGATGTATCTGAATTTCAAAAATAAGACAAAAATTGGATTAGGTTACGCAAAGAAGATTATGTCGGTAAATAAAGTTCATGCTAATGAAATTAAGTTGTAGTCAGGTTATGAAAACTCAGCAAAAGTTTCTAAAGTCGCAGCAAAAATTTATATTAAATCCTGGAATAGCGGAAATTCGCTTAAGAATTTAGAAAGACAAAAAGCGGCGTAAGCAATTTCAAATAAGTTCAATCTACCGTTTTCCACGTTTCTGTTTCGATTGAATTAATAGTTTACGAGGTTTGAGAATCAATATTTAAATTATCGTCAAGCAGAAACAATCAGGTCGCAGATGTTACGGAAATAATGGAGTACGAACGAATATTTTAAAGGAATATTCTGACGTTATCGTTTTTCACAGCTTTTAGATATAATAGATTTATTACAGAAGGTAGGGTGGTTTTATAGGCTAAAATGGCGTTTTGGTATTTAAAATCAATGTTTGCTATTACAATAAATTTACTAATCTTATCACATCACGGACACTTATACATAGGATATCGATTATTGTACATATATAGGATGCTTCATTTAAATTCTACGCCTAAATCTTTAAACCTTTTTAAAATTACTTGCTGTTGTTCATAAACTGCTATAGTGTTATGTAACATTTTAAAATTTAGTCTAGAATACCTAATTATTTGTTGCAAGTTTGTTTTGGGTCTGTTAATCAATTAAATAAACGCTGCTTTTATGAAGATGGAATCCATAATGAAGTTGATGTACCAGTGGCGAATGATGCTTGTTTTTGAGAGAAGGCAACATTCAATAGCATACCATTAGGTGTCAAAACTCACACTTTGCTTTGTTTCTTAACCTCATATTAACTGCGTTGCATAATTTCGTAATATGCAATTTCTTCATTTTCAATAAAAACAAAATGGAAATAAATCACAGACTAATCATTAATCATTTTAAAAATATTTCTTTGTCTTTATAAAGATCACAAATAAGCAGATAAAACAAGTTATCATTTTTTTTAAGCAAAAACCCTAAAACACGACACATAATTAATGCTTTAAAGTGTACAAATGACAAACATAATAAATTCAAGACAATAGCATTCTTATAAGAAACAAAAAGCTACGTAACGTTACAAGAAAAAGCATTTTCCCTTAAAGTATGTTTTCTTATCAATCTTAAATCAGACACATAAAAACCCAAAGGCCTCAAAGCAGAAAACGCGTTTTAGAATGATATTATTGTAATTGATTTTAGCTACAGAATCTGTGTATCTGAAGGTAAAGACGTCCTTAAAGATATTTATAGAAACACCCGTTTTAAAAAATAGCAAAAAAATGAGGGGAAAAATGTTTACAACCACATTTAACCGTCCTATATGATAAAATCTAAATTTCTGCAATGTTATAAAGGTTAACTTTATTGTCCTTTCAGATGTCAAATCAATTTCATGAATAATCGAAATTGCTTTAGATTAATCTAAGACAATTATTTTTATTTCAATTGATGAGCGTGATAGTTTAATGTTTATTATTACGGTGTAAACAAATCTTTCCTATAGATTTCAAAATCGTGAGGTTTATTTATCGTTCAATTCGATTTAAAAATAAAAAGAAACATTTCAGTTTCAGCTAGAAAAATCACTTTATTTTCAGAGAAGTGTACAAAATATATTGTTCTGCTCAAAAGGAAATGAAAAATCAAGTACCGAGGACAACGTCTTCACCATGATATAATATTTCTGGTCATGTAGAAACATCCTGTTCAAATTGCTTGCCAGTCTTGAGTTTTTCTTGTCACGCTAAACTTTTTATTTCTATTTATAGATATCTCACAAGAGTTTTGGAATTTTATTTCACCTTAGAAAGAAAATTACACGATTTTTTAAAAGAATAAAAAACATAACTGAAATGATCGTTCCATTTACGAACCTTCATCCCAGAATTAATGTGAATGAAAATGAAGCGCTAAGATATTAGCACTTTTAAAACAAAGAGGTTTATTACTAATAAATATTAATAATGATTTATAAAAGATTTTTTTATTTTAATAAGAAAATATGAAACGCGTCTGCGACACAAGCTGCACAACTTCTTTTACCTTTCTTTTATACTTTGGAGAATTTATTAACGTCATCTTAACACAATTACTTATTCTTATCTCAAAACTATTAGCTTAAAGTTCTTTCATAAAAGAACTTGGGGTTGCAAAGTCATGGTATTGTAAGACTCCAAAGAAATATGGTTATGTTGTAGTTACTGAAGTTTATGATGTAATAAAGTCATTCTTTCTTCTGAATGTAGATAGATAACTGCCAGTATCACTGAGAAAGCTTATTGAAAATTTCTCAACTCATTGTTTTTCTTTTTCAGGGGAATTACCTTGTTTTAAATATATCTACAGTTACATTAACATATTGATTCCAATTAAAATATGATAATTATAACTAGATTTACATTACAATATAAAATAGGGGTACAGTCTATTTCTATAGTTTCGATAAGGAATTTAACAAGTTGTTTTTGTTGGTTTTCAAATATTATTTAAAAAAAATTAAAATTATATTTTTAAAGCTATCGTGCAGTTAGAAACACACCAAGTAACTTTCTCGGGGTAGCTAGTAATAGTGACAGTGCTAATCTAGATAAATTCCAATATTCTGGTAGATGTAGACGGTTGCATCATGTAGTTGCCAGCAAGATGCTACGTTACAATCACTGGGTCAAATTCTTGATTATTTTTGCTTATGTCCAACCAGAGTAAAATAATGAGATAATAACTTTATTATAGGTTATCATTTGTTCAAAAGCAGTAGGCAAATGATTATCGGTTTATGCAATGACTTTCTAGTTGTCTAATTGCATTGAATTCTAAGAACAGCCATGAGATATTGCTTGCCAACTATGTATACTGTGTACAGATCAATACATGACAGCTTATTGCTATTGCACATAAGGTTACTAGCATCACTCTAAAGAAGAAAAAAAAGGTTTTTGGTTTGTTGTACGAAACTGCAAATAAGACAGATCTCACATGTTCATCTTATTTTGGCCAATACGTTGTTACTAGACGATAGGTTTCATCTTAACGAGATTACTTACCTCTAAGCTCAAAAAATCAACTGTAGTTACTATCACAAGGTGTCTAAGACTTCCGTAAAAGACATCATTAGTGTAGCGAAATCATCGTTGCCAAAGCTTCCAAAAGAAAACACAGAATTAGTCAAATTGGAAAAGTTAAGTGTCTTCGCTCGGCAAAACTTCCATCAATCAACATACCTAAAGAGAAAAGGAAGTGCTTTACGAACTCTTAAATTAAACTTCGAATCCTTTGCAGATCCTAGAGTGTAGAGATAGTTAAAATGAAATATGCATCAGGGACCTCCAGACTTGAACTGCAGATTATGAGATTACCTCATTCATCGAGTCTTCAGACTTACCTCAAGAAATCCAACGTCAAGTAATACATATCTAAAACATCAAAGCTATCACGGTTGTATGGTCTTCCAAAGATACCCAAGGACAATATTCCTCTTCGGTCAATCTTCAGCACAATAGAATCTTAAACTTACAACGTGGTCAGAAGGCTTGCTGCCCTCTCTCTTCACTAATCATGATTCTTCTGACTCGAGAAACAATCGATCTGAGACTTTAGTAAGAAGATGTTTGACTTCGACTTATTTTATATATATCTTCCTTGATTCTCTTCAGAACAAGTTTAAAATCTGGTTAACATCTTTATCATCTGGCACCAAGGATACACACACTGTCTCCATTCTTAGATCATGCTATAAACAACCAACATTCATATATCAGTTCACCAAGAAAGTTCTCTCTCTTTCCCTTTCAGGATGTCCTTGTTACTCGCCTATCCGATGCCTTGGGTATGCAGTATACCATAAGCCTACACATACCGACTCCCATTACAAAAGTGATCTGAGATCAAGTCACTTGTTTATCGAGCCAACTCGATTTCAGAATTCACCGACATGCAAAGTAGAAATGTTTCTCAGGACACACGCCTATCTATCTCCACTACTTTTTTCATATAGTTATTCATAAGGTAACAGATCGCATAGAGAAAACGCTTCGAAAACGTAAAATCTAAATTGGCTTCAGACGTATCACAAGATCTCACATCTGCCTTCTATTACTACTACTACTATTACACCAGGCAAATCAGGAAATTACAGGCATCCTAATAACATTAATCTCGATTTATAGGATATCTACTTCCTGCCATGTGCAAGTCAATCTGTATTAGAGTCGATTAATCTCGTTTGTGTACATAAATACCTACTTTTTCCATTTCCGTCAAAAAAGTCTCCCCTATAGGGTGGTATTCACACGTCTTCTTTGGTCTTCTGAAAAAAAGACTCCAAAAGACTTCGTTTCTGTCCTAAAGCAATGAAGTTAATCCTTTTTTTTGCCTGCTATTACAGACCTTCCTATTGGAATCTTTAAACCATTTTTGCATTTACTCAACTTATCTGTCTTACAGAACATAGAAGTTGGCCCTTTTGTTAGGTGGAGATTGTAAGCTCGCCAAAATGAATGATTTAACCATAAAGGTATGGCTGAGGGAAACAGACAGAAATATCTAGACAAAGAGACAATTTAAAAAGTCTGCTATTTAGAGTAATTACAAATTACATTCGTTATCGCTGATAACACAAGTACTTGAAGATAAACGTACTCCTGGTTAGTTGCATACTTTCCATTATTCTGCAATTATACATTAGTAAAGTCAGTACACTCTCATAATAGTGATTACCGTTTAAACTTGCGTGTTCGATGTACTTAATTGTGATTCGTTTATTGCCTATTAATTTTCTTTTTCTTTTTACTTACGTCAAATAATATCTGTAATGGTTATTAACCTTTACCATTTTTTATTTTTATAGATTTTATGTCAATTTTATAGTTATATTAAACTTTGGAATTTATAAATTTGCTAGTTTCAAATAATATTTGAATGAGATTGCAATAATATTTTGACTGTCTCTAATATTAAAATAATTGGTAATTTGTTAAGTGACACATCCAGGATAGTTCAAAAGCTCTTTTAAGATCTGTAGCAAGTAAACAGTCGTGAGAAACTGTCCCAAATAAACAGTTGTGAACCTGCTCCTAAATGAATATTCCCTGAAAAATATCCTAAGATGTTACTCTAAATAAACATCCTTCACTGCTATGATGACGAATCAGAACACTTTTCTACTAGTAATAAGGAATTTGTGAATTGTAGGCAATTAAAACATTTTGTTGCCTTGTTATTTTTCAGCATAAAATTAAAAAGAAAATTAAATTATTGATTTTAAGTAATGTAACTCGTGTATGTCGTTCTGATCTGATGTGACAGTTGTACAAATTATTGTATCTATTCTTTTGAACTCAAGAAAATGTGCTAACAATTTTCATTATTATTGCTGTCCCTTGGTAAATAAGCATTAAATATACATTACGAAGGACAAAATACGAAAAGTAAATAGAAACAAAACGAAAACTCTTGAATAAGGGCAAACGTTTTCTTTATAAAACATCTCGACCTTACTTTTGCGACATTTATTCTTTATCTTCGAACGCTTTTGCAAAAGGTTTCTTGCTGAATAGAAAAAATGAGAAAATTTCGTACTTATCCTTGTCACGTTCACTTCAAAAATTCCATAAAATATTACACTTTCAACCTTTCAACCTATTTTTCAATTTTCTTTTTGTACAGCGGCTGTCATGTAATCGACGATATAATATTAACTTTCCGTGATACATATGTAGTTTAGAAATATTATTATCAAATTATTAATGTAATTTCACTTTATTGTTACACATCACAATTTCATTATCATAATCCTGGATATTCATATTTCATATACAGAAAAACGTCCATTTCTCTATTTGTTTTCTGAATCATTAATAAAGGAAATTTTGTTCGTGTAATGAGTTCTTGACATGCCGTAACTTTCAATATATCATGACTTCTTTGTACACAAATCGGCGTAATTGTAGTATTAATTTTTAAATATTTCAAAACGATGCATGATGGTTCTAAACTCTATCATTCTGACTTTCCATTTTTATATAATTGTTTAGATAACGCTAACAGCATAAAACAAACGTATAAGTTGTGATGTTTATAGCTAATAAAATATTATAACGAATCTAGTTTAAGGTGTAACCTTAACGGGGCATGTAAACCAACTTTTCAATCCATTTAAAATATTCAGTGAGCAATATAGCAAAGTGGCTGTAACTAGCAAGATGGAGATTCGAATAGCGTATACTACCTGTGCGAAGATGAGAAGGAATTAATCTTGAATAGCTCTGAATATCGTTTCAGTCGATACTAAAATAGTAATGGGAATCCTGAAGCAATTTTCTGCCTTTTTATGATGTTGAAAGCGTATTCTATTCAAAGGTGTTATATAGAGATTTGATGTCTTTTTTAGCATAAAGCTAGCGCAAGTTCCACGTAAATCATTTTTATGCATAAAATACGTGTTGGGTATGATTTAAGAAATTACAATTTATAACTTCGGAAACTGCACACGTGCGTACATTTTTACAGTACAGTAATGTCCTAATTATGAATAAATGAGAAAAGAACTAACTTTAATTACAAAATATTATATACAACGACAAAACTTGTTTTTAGGATAAAAAAAGTTACTAATACAGAAAGTTAAAAAATCCATAAAGGAAACTGCGACATTACTCTACTGTTAGACTGTACAAAATTAACAATTAACATTAAAAAGATGTATTATTAGAATTAAGTAAATCTTTGTAATAAAGAAATCAAGTTAAACGAGCGATGACGCAGAAAAACTTGCACCCTGCTCTAGAATGGACAATTCAGAATATACTAGATAAGTTGTCACTCATCATAGTGGGACCTGTTTGGCCATCCCTCTACCAACTAACAAGTTGGCGTCAAGAACTCCCATGTTGATCTTAAGATCCTTTACACTGACTTCCAGGACTTTCAGATCGATACCTAAAACTTTCAGGTTTAGTTCAGAACTGCACCATGTGTGAAACTGTTTAGTCACACAATACCAAATTAATTGAAAGTTGTCCGTGTTTCACTGTTATAAAGGTAGCGTTAACAATAATTGAAGGGTTACTTTATTTAGTGATGAATGTAAACTCCAGTTAATTCTTCATGATAGTGTACGAGCATGGCAAACCCTGTTGCTTTTGGAGGCATAAAAGAAAGTTACCCCTCATCTTATTCTCATGATCGGTATACCTTACTTACAATTAGGTATGTCCCTCAAAAGAATTAATACATCAAGTATGCTGCCTTAAAAAAAAGAATCCGACAAAGAAGTGATGATAAATTTCCCAGAAGTTTGTCAAGCATAGGTCCGTTTGGGAGTTTATTCTACTTTTATTCGTAGGTAACATAATTAATCAATGAAGAGGAAATACTCAATTGCAAAAAAGAATCACAATAATGTTCCTATATCTGTTTCAAGAAAGTAACAGTAACAACTTTAGTGGCATGCAGGATGTCTTTTGAGGTTTCACACTTCATTATCTGTAAATTCCCAGATTATCATTTGTTTTCAAATCAAAGATATATTTGTACAATTCTTCGTTCTTTGACGCCTATTAGAGACATTACCAAATAATGAAATTATCGAGTTCCGAGAATCTGAGAAGTTCGTTCTTTGTTTATCAACGAACCAACGGTGCCACCACTCCATTTCTATTTTTTCGTAGATTAACTTCTCTGAAAATACGAATTCTGTATCTCAAAATTCAAATACGTCCCAGTTGAACTCATAAGAAACCTTTTCAGGTATGTGGTTTCGTTACGTCTAACCTTCAAATATCTTCTCTAGCGACCTAAGTAGTAGCATGGTCTATTTAGATACTTCAGTGAAACTTGACCGCTTTGGTCAACTTTTTAATTTCTGAGTTATGATCGTTCAATCAAGCTGACTGTAATATTCGCATATACGAAACCACTTACAGCACTTGTTGCGTAGAGGTCTTGAAGGTATAGTATGTAATGATATTTTAAGATATCGTGTGCGGTGTACAAGCTGATTTATGAGGCCTGGGAAAACCTTCATCGGGTGATTCTTAGGGATTTTCTAAACAAAAAACTTCAAATAAACATGTGGCCGAAAATGCCTTGTATGGGAGCTCTAGCTCCTCAAAATTTTCCCCAACATTATAAATCTTCCTGTATTTATTCATTTTTATAATGTCAAGTATTTAAATGAGATAAGTACCTCTCTGTTAAGATGCACTGTTTATCCTTCCGAAAGATTGTCTAGAGAATCAATAATTTTCTAATGGTGTCATGTGCAACCCACATCATGCAGAGTTCGACAGACAACAAAGAGTTGGCGCAGGAGGGATAATACACATTATGTAAGTATCGATCATTAAATACTTGGAAACCAAGTGAAAGGGTCGTTGAGAATCTTCTTTTCGGGAATCTCTCTGGTGCGCATATACCCTGGGGTGAGTCGTGGAGTATGTTATTGTGCTGTTTTGGTATCCTAGTAGGCGTTTTCTCGTGATAGTGTGTGTCGAGTTTGAATTTTTGTAAACAATTTCAAGAATCCACAATCACATTAAAGAAATTTACTGCTCATTTGAAAATTGATTCATCGAATACTAGTCTGATATAGCAATACGTACAGACTATTTTGATGTAAATATTTTGCGAGTCGTATCTAACTGTAGTGAAAACATTGAAAACTTTAAGACCTGACTGTCTAATGATGCATTTTGAATACCATCAGCAACGAGTTTATTCAGTTAAAGCCTAAGTAGATCTTTCTTTATGGTCAAGGCTCAATGACTGGCGCTCATCAGTATCTAACCAAAATTAACCAAATTTTAACTTTGGCCTTAGGTTCTGGTTTAGCCGACCTAGTTTTGCAAAAGTAGTTTGAGCTCCATCCGTCTCCGACACTAGAACTCGTCTGCCTTGCAGTTCGTTATTTCTATGAAAACTAGATTGTTAGTAAGGTATGGAGTTCGGTTTTCTGATCGTGATAAATGTCGTAGGTTAAGACTGTTTCAATATTCTTTTGAAATCTCCATCAGCAGTACCGAGGCTATTTACGTATGGTCCTTTCGATTTTTCTCATCACCGTGATCTACCCTGGCAAGTATGGAAGTGGTAGATCTCATAACACCACTACATTTTATATCAAGATCGATCCAACTTTAAAATATATGATAATATAAAATATTTCCATGTATAAGTTGATTAATGAGATGTCGTTAGGTATACTTATGTCCTTACGAATGTTAGTCATCTTGCAGCGACAGTTGCATCCCTTCAGCTTGTGCTGTTTTCGTTTCTTTCAACATCCTATAATATCAACAACAGCGCGTTTTAAAAAAATAATTTATATAAAAAACAGATATAATGGTTTTAGAAGTAGAAAACCTAAATTATATACTTTCAATTAAATTACGCAGGGTTCCACTAAAATTTTCGAGAATATTGACTAATCTCCATTAAAAGTAGCAAAAATTGCTTTGAAGTAAAAAAGAATGTAAAATTGGCAAAAATAAAGACAGATTTATTGTTACTCAAAAACCAGAATAGTTTCCTATTGCTTGTTCGATTTGAAAAGCATCCACTCTTACAATACGATTTTGAAATTTAGAATGATACTTATTGCAGTTTACTTAAAACTTCACGTTATTTTTCTTTTTGAGAGCATTTGCGTCTTCTATATTGAGTTTAAAGATGTTTGGCGAATGTTTACTTAGCAAGGAAGAACTAAAAGAAAAACATACACTAAACGTGATGTTCTGATTTCTCTAACATTTCCTAACTTTTCTAGGGAACTTCTAAGAACTCCAGGTTCGCGTAAATCCTGTCAAAACATTTTATCCCTAAACACATTAAGTGAATGGTGGGACAAAAGCATGTGTTAACATTCCGACTAGCAAGTCTATATAGGGTGAGAGACTATATACGAGAAATAATTAGAGCGTAGGTAACTAAAATATTAAATTAAATCATAATTGCCTTTTAAATAAGTCTTGAGCGAAAATAGCGTGAGACCTTTCAATAAACTATAAAACAGGAAACGAGGTCAGGTCCAATCAGGGAACAATATTAGAAATGTCATTTGCAAGAGTCTCGTTAGGTTTTATTCGTTTCGGAGGGTGAAGCACGCAAAGGCGTTCGCGTTTTTTTTTAATGAGTTTTTTTCTTTATTTGTAATTCCAACGCCCATGTAAAGTAAAGTAATTTCACTGGTAATAGTTCTTCCGCAGTTGGAAGCAATTGTAGAAGGGAATTCAACTAAACCCTTTTTTTCGGATAGGAACAACATTGTTATTAGCATGTCATCGTTTTAAGTTATAGAAAAAA
>VTPC01091310.1:102466-115282 GCA_011009095.1 Ignelater luminosus
GGGAACTTTTCGATTTTCTTTTGTTAAACCCTCAATGGGTATTTGACCGAAGTTTAAAAACTTTATAAATTATTTCCCCTATTCCTCAAATTTTGATCTAATTTCGCTGGACTATTAGTAATTTAATTAAATTACAAGAAGATATTTTTTTGACAGTTGTTGATGACAACAGGCTACTTTGATAAAAGCATTAAAAAATTCGTAGCAGGAATTATGGGTCACAGTGTGGATCTCTGACGGTGTGGTGTTGCTTTCAATAATTAATTGAAAGATAAAAATAGGAAGAATTCGATATCTTCATATTAAATAATTTAAAATAGCAACTGAAGTTTTCTGCAAATACAGCAAAATCTATGCTTATTATAAATTTATATTAAAATATTTAAAATAACACTGACCATACCTACGCCCAAAACTTTCTTAGATAGAAAAAGAATGGAAATGGAAGCTTTCCATACATTCTATCAAGTAAACTACTTTTTATCAAACTAAAAGACGAATTTGTCTAGGAATACAGGTTCGTAAGACTCATATATTTCTCTTTTAAAGTTAGTTAAATTTTAGTTTATATGAGAAATATAATTTTTCCACGTACGTACTTAATTAAAATTTAACGTTAAAAGTGTAGTAATAAAGAAACTTTTATATTAAATAAATCCCCTTAAAACCTGCCCAACTGAAATTAATACAAAAATGTTTCACAAAAGTTAAATCTTTTTTATAAACTAACCGTAAACTTACCTAGTAAGACTTGCAAATTTTTTTAGAGAAACATCAAAGTTAACAGCAAGAAACCACTGCCCTAGTGCCTTAAAATGGGAGGAACAAAAACTATTTATAAAATATAACAAAAAAGAAATGAAATAACAAACGTAGTTACAACTATTGACTGAATCGGATTCAATTACAAAGAGAAACAACAAACACATCCAATTATAGTAAACAAAGGTATTGAATTAATTTGTTCTTTTCTTTCAGATGGATCAGTACTCGGATCCTAGTCCCGACGCAAAAACCGGCTTGAATTCCAGCATCGTTGAAACAAGATTAGAAGAAAGAAAGAAATATCTCAAACAGGCGTGCAAAAATTTTGGTCTCGACATTCCAGGAAACGACTCTCTTCATAAACCTAATCCTTGGGAATTTCTGGTGAACAAAAAGTATCATTTAGTTTGGTGTAACGTTTTCAAAGCTGCGTCTACGTCTTGGATGTATAATTTCAATCTATTAGCAGGGTAGTTGTAATTTCGAATGGTTAGATAAAAACATCGTCTTTCCTTATTATTTTGTTTTTGTTACAGTTACAGTCCCAAGTTTTTGAAACAAACGAAATTAGTTCCATTATCATTAGCTCGACAGAAATATCCAAGGCCTTCTCTTTCTGCATTAAGGCAAGCTTTCAATAATTCGGTCTCGTTTCTCATTGTAAGACATCCTTTTGAAAGGCTACTTTCAGCGTATAGAGATAAATTGCAATTTTCTTTACCTCATACTTATCATAGAAAATTAGGTAATGAAATAATTGCTAAATACAGGCATAACTCCAATAATAAGGTAAATATAGTAAAATTAATAATCCTAGTGTGCATTAAATATTGTTTTATTTCAGGTAAGAGTAGCCAAGCAAAAATGGCCTACCTTTCCGGAATTCGTACGGTTCCTGTTAGATTCTGTGAAGCACGCACAAATCCTCGATATGCACTGGACACCAATAACAGAATTCTGCACACCTTGCATGTTTGATTTCGATATAATTGCGCATACGGAGACACTTCAGGTTTGGTTATTTTGTTTCATTTTGTGAGATAATTTTATTATTTTTACTCGAACAATATTTTCAGGAAGATCAGGAGTATCTCATACAAAAAGCCAAATTACAGAACATAATCAAGCCGGAATGGAAAAATCCAGGACGTGGAACGACTTCTGAGCAAATAAAAATTTATTACTCCCAGTTAACAAGAGCACAAATTTTACAGTTATATCACATTTATAGGTACGTTAGTTTAAAAATTTGTTGCTAATCAATTCAGGGAAAATTAAACGGCACCGAAATTAGATTCATATTAAAGCTTCCAATCTAACGTTTCTGAAGCTAAACAAGATAACGCATTGATTTAAATGTCACAATTAAAGGCACATAAAGGGATTCCAACCAGCATAATCGCAGGATTGCAAGCAGTCCCTTCACTTAAGCGTAACTTTAAATGGCTATATACCCTTTGTGGAGCATTGTTTGAGATCGTACAGAACAATGAGGGAAGTAGTGCAATTTGTATAATTTCCAGAGTGGGGTAAAATTTTAGACAGTAATGAGCATAAGTTACACATAATCTGGATAAGTTCAGAAATAAGAACTACAGGGTATTAAGAGTATTTTAGCATTGTTATAAACACATGATTAAATCACTGACATTTTAATTACTAAGGATGTGCCAATAACAGCTCGTTCTTTATGTTTTCTTGTTTTTCGTACAGAATTAATTTGAAAACGCTTATGGTAGTTTAGAATTGTTCTTTTGTGCATTTACAATAATACTAATGCTTTTGACTATAACCGTTCACAATACACAATAAGGAACTATTAGGAAGTAAGCCTGAATTCAATTCTATTAATTATTACAACACGATGGATTTTGGTGAAACTTGTCTTTGCGAAGTTTCGCATACCATTTGCGCTTGTACGGTAATATTATAACACGTTCTAATACCATGTTCGTGATTGAAAGGTTTCAAGTTTCCATTCTACTAGAATTTTTATCATCTTTCTTGTATATGCAGTACAAATACAAAGTTAATCTTTGGCTTTCACAGATGAATGAGAGTTCTTTGACCGAAATTATACAAAAGAAATTCTTGTACATGGGTCAATCCATTCCAAGTGGTCCAAACCAGGTTGGTCGGCCATTTAAAAAAAAATTAATATTTTTGTGGGAGATATCGGATTTCCAAAATGTTACTAAAAACGTTTTTAAATGACATTTTGAAAATTCGATATCTCCCACAATACGCAAATATCAAAGTTGAGATTTCTACTGCAGTTTACCACCATAGAGGTGCATAATATCCAAAACAATCAAATTTTTATCTGATCGCTCACCAGAGATATTAAAAACGTTCGCGACGTTTTTAAATAACATTTTGAAAATTCGATATGTTCTACAATACGCAAATATCCAAGTTGAGATTTCTACTGCAGTTTACTACCATAGAGGTGAATAATATCCAAAACAATCAAATTTTTATCTGGTCCCCCACCAGAGATATTAAAAACGATCGCGACGTTTTTAAATAACATTTTGAAAATTCGATGTCTCCCACAATACGCAAATAACAAAGTTAAGATTTCTACTGCAGTTTACTACCATAGAGGTGCATAATATCCAAATCAATCAAATTTTTATCTGGCCCCCCACCAGAGATATTAAGCCTTAAAGTTAGGCCAAATCTGAAAAATGCGACTTTTTGGAACTGTATAAAAATTAAGGGAAGCAAGATTCGAGCTTCTTTCTTTTTCATCTTAAAATGTTTTGCGATATATACCAGCACAAAACAAATTAACTTTGATATTGCACTCCTTCCATAAAAAAAACATCCCTTCTAAAGTGCGTTTCTTTAAATTGTGTCACCAAAATTTCAAGAGCAATTTTCACTTATTAAATAACAATTTAGGATTTTAATGAAAGGAACAAGAAAGATAGAGCAAGGTTTAAAAAAAACAATAGTTTTTATTTGAAATGTCTATGACTAACCAGTCCGTAGGAAATTAATTTTCCGTAGATGTCTGCAAACGCAGAAATTAGCGTGCACCGTGGAGTACAAATAGCCGTCATTTCGAAACGGTCAAGTATAAAAATAAAATAATTTGTTTTCGGCTACTCATACTTGAGGCAAATAACAGTAAAAATATTAATTTTTTTTTAAATGGTCGAGCAACTAAATTTGTTTTTCCGGATTGTTTGAAATGGATTGATCCATACGATTCTTGATGACTAGACAAGTATTTTTTCTTGGGAAAACCTACAAAGATTCGCCTTGGTTACGGACTTATCGGTCTTCAAAGTTGCGTGCAGACGTTTTAACTTTCAGCTGCATTTGTCAAAACATCAAAAAAATGTATTACGAAAAGTTGTAAGGAAATTCCTTCTAGATATTCTGAATTTACACCCAGTTATACAGGGTGTACTCTATAGTTGAGACACCTAACGTTGGAAGAAAGAGAGACACTTGAGACTCGATTTGTCTTACATCCTGCACAATGAAAAGTAGTTTTGGAACATACAGAAGACATTTTTCTAATTTTCTTAATGAACTTCTCTCATATTTTGACGATGCAGCCAAAAGCAAAAGGGTCTGCGCGCAACTTGGAAAACCTATAATTACATAACCAAAAAAAATCAACCATAAGTTCCTTTAGAAGAAATACTTGCCTAGTCATTAAGAATTTACCCTATCATTGTTTCGGTGGCATGTCCTAAAACCTTGCACTTATGAAAATAATTTTGATTAGTTTTTGCACACCCTATGATGAAACCCATCTAAGGGTAGGTACAGTTTTCACACACGCTGTATATTCGTATGCCAAAGTCGTTACTAGATGATGAATATCGTATATGAGCCAAACTACAAACGTGGAATCTTGGTAGGGAAATTTTCTGAGTTTATAACCAATCAATTTTATTCGAAATCTAAATACTGATTAATAATAATAATAATAATAATAAACCCTCTACAGAATTTCTATAAAAAAGGTCTAGTGTTAATAAATATACTGATGACGTCATCACTTGAAACTCACAAGAAATAAAACAACTTATAGGGTTAAGAAATGCGTCAAAATTAATCGGGAAACATTCATTCTGATCATTTTTTCTTTTTTTCAGTTATGTGCAGAACTTTTTTCCAGACCCTGTACAAAATGTAAATGAGAAGAGAACGCCTAGAAAGAGATAGAACAGCAAACTTTGCTCCCCACAGAAAAGTTTGTAAAAACACTGCCAGTTCTTGTTAAGATTATTTCAACAAAATGAACCAAACAAAACATTTTTCAGATATTAATACCACCGAGATCATAATTGAGAACATTACTTCCAAGTGATCATACACAAAACAATGCAGTTCTAGTTTGTAAAATTGAAGTTTACTAAAATCTTCTCAGAAAGAGTTTGAATGCACATTTGCTAGTTACGCTTAAATTAATATACTAAGTTGGGAAAGTCTCTAATTTAAAAAGCAAAAACTATAATTGGTGTCTATGGTATATCTAAATATACTTTTTTGATTCCAGGTATGATTTCGAATTGTTCAACTATTCATTAAGAGGTTATTTGGAATTAGGAAAACCAGACAAAGATCCGTCTACTCTTCTAGAAGCTATTAATATGAAAGATGTTCCGAGGCCACCTGCACATACATTTGTTGATAAACCAGAAGAAAATACCAGCCAAAAGCTAACTGATTCTTGATAATTATCTGTTTTCTAAAAATACTAATTTTAGAGAAAGAATTAGAAAATTATTGAAAATGTATAATAGCATTTCTAAGGCAAACAGCTTTTAGCCTTTTATTAGAAGACTATCCCGTTTTAAAAATAATTTAAAATTAAAGAAATAAGGTTTTTGAAGCGCCTTTCGGCCTAAGATATGTATATAATATGTAGATATTTTATAGCAATAATTAGATAGTAAACGTTGAAGGAGAATAGTTTTATTTTAGAAAAGGTTTATAAAAGATTGTTAGGGCCTAAGTATTCCATCATTTTTCCATTTTATAAATTGTAATTTCAATTGATGGATTACTTATTTGCAATTGATCTTTGATATAATAATTTAAAATGGGAAATAGAGACAAATTTCTAAGATTCTAGCATTATATTCTACATAAATAGTGTAAATATTAAAGTATCATAAACAAGTAATTTATTTAAACTTTAATTACCTATTTAACGAGTTATAGAATCTTCAGATACCTCAAATAAAATATGTTGCTTGAATATAAGGCCATCATCAGTAATTTTCATGATAAGAGTTTAAACGGAGGAAAATAAATTGAGAACATAGTATAACTATAGAAATTGAAATCAAAATTGTTGTTGTTACTCTAACAAAACTTTGAAACAAAAGAAATGTTTGAACCATTTTGTCAAACTGTAATCTGTAATTTGTATTTATGACAAAAGCTATTATCTATTGTTAATATGAAAGTCTTTTTTAAAATTCTTAATATTTGTTTTTATACGGATTTATTAAAAACAAAAAACTTTGTGATACTAGCTTTAGTTGACTTAGTGTAGAATCAAATGTGAATCAGTCCAAAGTTCATTGTTACCATTTAGATTTAAGAACAATAAAATATTTATAACCATCTTGATTAACAATAGAAGAAATGATATATTAGATTGTTATAATGTACCTATGGATGACTTTTTTGGTTGTGGATAAATGGACTCAATAGTTGCTTTCTTTCTAACTTTGAATTTGTTACCAAACATATTTAATTGTTCCTTATGCTCTATAATGGTAATTCTTTCAATTAAACAAAGTTGAAGTAGATATACTTGTTATAATAGTAATTGTTCTCAAATATTTGAAAGTGAATCGGTAATAAAAAAGAAACACTTTATTACTAAACACTAGGCTACATCGATTTAGCTAAATCTTTTTGTTGTTTACATTCACCTTTTAGGTGTGATGTAAACTTTTAAATTGTGTGATATTTCTGTTGCTAATGAAGATGGCTGTGATGTAGCTAACTATTGAGAAGAAAACAACAAGAAATATTTATTAAGTCACGGCAATAATCAACGAAGTTGAAAAAGCTTCAGAGGTTTTTAAACACGCACTTATTTACACTAGAGCAAGTGGTTTTTATCCACAATGAAGTTATAATAATAAAATTAAGCTAAAATAAAGTAACAAAAACAAACGGTCTTTATTATTTTGACTTACCCTGTACTACTTGTATTTTTTACTTGTATACCAATTATCCATTTGTTATTCAATGTTCTTTGCCAAGTGCTTGTAATTTCTAGAACATTCTGTCCAAATCCAGAAGCAATGTTTGTTAAGCATTCATTGAGTAACTCTTTTCTTCTATTAATCTGTTGCTCTAGTTCAGAATTGTTTAATTTGATCTCTTCTAATTTGTGCTGTAGGAATCTCTTTATGGGATCATCTTCAATATCGCAATCCATATTCATGTCTTCCATGATCTAAAAAAATATGATAGTGGTAAAATATAAGAATACATTGTTAAATGATTAACTATTATAGATTAATTTTATATTAGACAACCTAATAATTAAGTTGAACCGGAAACTATAGAATAATGAAATGTATATCATAATACTTCATGACTAGATTGTGCTTATCAAGTTCATTGAACAATAAGCAAAAACACCTTTCTTGTGTAGAATTAAATTTTGTAATTACATATTACACTTGAAAATTCCAAAAAAACAATTGGCAAAAACATTAATAAATGGTGTTGCACTTATCATATTGAAGTGGTTTAAGTATCGTCCTGCAAGTTTTGTTAACCTCAAAAATTTGAATCAGATCTGTCTCAGCATTTGAAATGTAATAAAAATCTGGACTAGTTAGGTTTGTTTAGTTTAATAATTTGTTGGCTGTTATTTCTTCACTTTTATTTGTTATACTATTGCAACCAATTTATAGTTGCATGATTAATTTATTGATTATTAACTATTATTACTGCTGCTACGTTTCTTTACAAGTGGATAATAAAAGTTTTGCCTTGTTCATATTACTTTAATGTAATGGCATTCAACATCATCAAAAAGATTGATAATAAAATGCACTTCACTAATTGCTTCTACTTCTAATATTATTCTTTATAAACATGATAATACATGCATAATTAGTTAATATAAAATTATCAAGTTATCTACCATACGATACAAATTTTCAGTATACCTTTCAACAAAAAGTTATAAACTGTAAAAAATGACAGTTAGTAGCAATATAATGAAGATTCTAAAGCCATGGTATCTCTACTACAGAGCAGTTAAATGTTAAAATTCAAGAATAACAGTAATTCCTGAATATAAGATATTTATTTTTCCTTTAATAATAAATGTCATATACGTTTTCTGTATGTTGAACTCATCTACTCCACCATTCTCTGATGTAACTGGTCATGGAATAATACTGGCATGTTTATATCATATTATACCATATGAAAATATAATTTGTACTAATCTATCTATCCTTATCCTTTTTAAACAAAGAAAAAGAATTGCTCGTATTTTAACAATGTTAGAAGAAATCATTTCAAATGTAGAATTTGAAGGTCTAATAATTAACTCGTATAAATATGCAACTTTTACAATCATTGTAATATTTGTTGTGGTTATTAAAGTAACTATTTTATGGACATGGATATCAACTCAACTTCCAAATGTTTACTATCATCATTTAATCTTGAGACCAAGATTAATAATTAGTTATGTAGATACAACTATTCATCTGCAATATGCAACTCTCATGACATTAATAATGAAGATATTTCAAAATTTTAATAAAAACAAAGACATTAAGAAAATTCACTACTTTATGTTCATTACAAACAGAAGTATTAAATAAAACTAAAAAAAAAAATTGAAATGCATGAAAAGCTTCTTCATGTTACATATAAATGCTTTTCAATTGCAAATTTTATTAAGAATATCAACTTTCTATATTGCTATGAACTATTCATCATTTTATTTATTTAAATTTTTTTAAATCAGAAAATGGAACTACCAATACAGTAAATCGAGTTTATCAGTTTTTCTTTGACATATCTGAGATTGTAGTAATGAACATTGTAACAAGTTTAGTATGGAATGAGGTAAGTGCAAATTCCTAACTAATCATTTTGTAAAAGGAAAAGATGTAATTTATAAATAAATTAATGATTATCCCATTTAGGAATATATAGTTTGATGTATTTCTACAATTATTTCTACCAGACCAATTTGTTGCATAATCTTCAGGCACTGCTCATTAATAAAGTGAAGATTTTTCAATGATTTTTCCCACTCATTCAATTGTCATCTTTTCTTATCTTGTAGACCGTAAAACTTTTATAATTGCATAATTATTAATTATTTTTTACTGCTACTGTTACGTCCACTTAAAGGAAAAGCCCACTTCCTGGTATAAGTGGACGTAACATATGTTACGTCCACTTATGCCAGGAAGTGGGCTTTTCCTTTAGGTGGACATAACAGCTACATATATTTATTTTACAACAAAGCGTTTGTGCAATATATTATTTTAATGTAACAGTACCTATTCGACAATGTCATAAGGTTGATAACCACAGGCACCTTAACAAATTACTTGTACTTCTATTATGATTGTTTATAAGCATATGCATACATAATTCAATTTAATAATAAACATCAAAACTCAAATACATAACCTAATAAAAAAGTAGTTTAATCAATATACAATTATCAAATTACTTAGGTTATCATACATCATTAGATCTGCATTTTCAGTATAGATTCCAATGAAAAATTATAAATTAAAAACAATGACAGTCACGAGCAATATAATGAAGATTCTAAGGCCATGGTACCTCTACTGCAGAGCAGTTGGTTTAATACCGTATCAATTAAAATTGACCAATTCAAAAATAACAGCAGTTCCAGAATATAAATTGTTAGTTTTCCGTTTAATAATAATAAACGGCTTATACTTTCTCTGCATATTCCGTCCATTTTCTATACCATTCTCTGTTGTAACAGGACATGGAATAATATTAACTTATTTATACCAAGTTTTACAATATGCACATTTAATATATAGTGATCTATATATTTTTATCTCTTTTAAACAAAGAAAGAAAATTGCTCGCATTTTAACAATGTTGGAAGAAATCAGTTCAAATGTAGAATTTGAAAATATAATAATTGATTCACATAAATATGCAATTTTTACAGTTATATTAATATTTCTTGTGGTTGCTAAGCCAGCTGTTTTATGGATGTGGACAGCAACTGAATTTCCAAATATTTATTATCACTTAACTTTATTTCCAAGATTAATAGCTAGTTATGTAACTACAGCTGTTCATTTACAATATGCAATTCTTATGGCACTAATAAGCAAGATACTTCAAAGTTTTAATCAAGATATAGTGAAATTAAAGAAACATACTATATCTTCAGGTTCATTACACACAAAAATACTCAGGAAAACTTTAAAAAGAAAAATTGAAAGGTACAAAAAGCTTGTTCATGTTATATATAAAATAAATGCTGCTTTCCAAATGCAAATCTTATTAAGAATTTCAACTTCCTACCTGACTTTAAACTATTCATCGTTTTACATGTTTAAAAGTTTTATATCGGAAAATGGAAATAATTCTACTGGACATCAAGTTTATTACTTTCTTTTTTATATATCTGAGATTGTAATAATAAATGTTGTAGCTAGCTTAGTATGTGATGAGGTAAGTAAAGATTTCTAGTTAATAATAATTTAGTAACAGATTAATAATGAAAATGTTCTTGGGTTAAAAGTAACCATTATTAGAGTACATTTTACATTACTATAGATTCTGTTATTTTTTAATTTTAACGAACTGCATCAATACCAGAAATTATCAAATTGAGATTAATATGTGTCTTCAATTATTTAGGCACTTACAAGGTTTAAATTGTTTTTCACCGAAATTCTAAATTTTTCAAAATCTTAATCCTATCCACGGCAATATATGTATATGTTACCGGCAAAGTATGTAATCCGACATTGTACAGAATTTCTAGGTATTATATAGAATTACTAAAATCATCAGGAATTGTATGAAATAAATCATATTATATGAATTTCTTAGGTAACCGGCAATGTATAAAATAACCACATCGATATATCTGAAATAGTAGTGGAGGTGCATTGCTAGCTGGCTTGCGACGCACGTGCTGTTTGTTTTCGTAACAAGAATCTTGTTCAGTAATCATGAAAGATAGATTTTACGCAGAATTAAAGAGTAAAATCCACATGCAAAGAATTGTGTTTATATTAACGATGAGAACTATACAGTGTTAATTATTGGTGTTAATAATGCAAAATCGACCTCAAAAAAAGTTCCGACGGGTTATTGGTTACTGAAGTTATGATATTCTCACAATGGATCAGAAAACCAACCTTATATTTCCTGTTAAAAAATCTGGGAGCAACATACTTTACTACGTTTCTGATAGTGAACTATTTGATGTTATACATCAAGCTCATATTACTGTCGGTCATGGGGAAAGAGACCACATGTCTGTCAAATCGATATAGAGCTATACATCCAACTTTACGAACCGTGTCAACAAAAACAGAAAGGTGTTAAAAAATGTATTGTTGTTGTTCTTCGGAGTTTAATTCCCATAGTTAAGTGGACTTGATCGACTTTCAGTTTCACCCAGATGGTGAATACAAATTTATACTGGGTTACCAGGACCACCTGACTAAATTCGTTGTATTGCGAGGACTTAAATCGAAATGGGCAGAAGTGGTTTACCTCTTATTAGATATTTTTATCCTATTTGGTGCCCCTGCTATACTCCAATCAGATAATAGGCAGGAAATTTGCGAATCAGATTATTTATAACTTAAAGCAGTGCTGGCCTTCATTGACTATTGTGCATGACTCTCAGATCCAAGGCAGTGTTAAGAGGGCGATCCAAGATATCGAAAACATGTTAACTACATGGCTGCAAGGTAATACTACTGGACACTGGAATGAAGGTTTAAAATTTGTACAGCTCATGAAAAATAGAGCTTTTCATTCTGGAATCAAAAAAACACCTTACGAGCCTCTTTTTGGATGTAAGATAAAAGTAGCCATTACATTACCAAATGAAGTTGCGCAGGATTTTGGGAATAAAGGGGATTTGGAGAGAGTTATTAACAATAATACTAATCAAGGTAATACACAAAATGAACCTGCTCAGGATGTAACCTCTAAAACGCCCGAGTCACGTGATCAACCTTCAGCTACTGTAGATATAGTTAACGAACCATCAAATACTTTATGTTGTATATGTTTCAAAGAGACAAGTGAAACTCAGACTTGCAGAGGATGCAACCAAACTATTTATTCCATCTGTGCTGTGCCGGAAAAATCAAATAATGACAAGAGTCATTGATCTCAGCTTGTATGTCCTATATGCTCGAGAATTATAGTAGCAACTGTAAATCGGAATTCTGCAAAAGAAAACTTGGAACAACAAGCAGAAAGAATGTTGAAACATAGTAACAAAAATTTCCATCGGTATCTGTCGGTACAATTATAAGGATTCCAGTGCTAGAAATTCTAGCTATTGTCATAAATAAAACAGACGATGGACTATACCAGCTCGGTACTAAGCAAAGAGTTGTTAAATCGCTCTATTCTAGATCCCAATTTACAGTTTGTCAGAAAGGATTCTTGGACATTAAATATGTTCGTGATGATGAAATTACCTTACGTTCGGTTGCAATTTTGCAATCTACTGCAACGGGTCAAGGATTTGTGAAAAGCAGTTGCAAAAAGAGCTGTGGAACATTGAAGTGCTTGTGCGATAAGAAAAAACCACTTTGTTCTCGTAAATGTCATTCAAGTTTACCTTGCAAAAATAAATAGAAAAATCTGTTCCTATAGACTTTTAAGAAATACATGTTTAATGTTTGCTAAGTTCTGGTTTAGTTTTTTAAGCAGAAAATTTTTTTAATTCGAATAAGAGTTTAATTTATATTTTTCATTTCATACCTTTCCTCATGTATTGTAGGCATTCTATAGAATTCCCAGACATTATATATAATTTCCAGGCATTCTATA
>VTPC01091310.1:115292-182535 GCA_011009095.1 Ignelater luminosus
AGGCATTCTATAGAATTCCCAGACATTATATATAATTTCCAGGCATTCTATAAAATGACTTGGTGAAGCATATAAAAATATTTGAATTAAAAAAGATTTCATATATTGCCTGAAATCGTTAGTCATTCTAAAGAATACCTAGGTTTTCTACAGAATGGCTGAATTATATACTTTGCCGACCACTAAGCAAAGTGAACTTGCAGAAAATCTCATGTAAACTTCTACCAGCAACTGCAAGTTACGGTGTGAATTAGTTGTGAACTTAAATCAAATTTACTGCAAACCGAAAACTGCCTTACATGTGCAAACATACAATTGCAAACTTGCAGCAAACTAGGCAAGCAAGTTGCAAACAAGTTCACGAATAAAAGTTAGCTGTAACTTTCAGTACAGTACTACCGTTTATAATTATTCGAATGCTTAAGAATACTTATGTAAAACAAATGAAAAAAATCGTAAAATATTTATTTTTGTATTTAAACATTGCATAAAAAGTTACGGTATTCTTATAATAAAATTAAAAATGAAATACATTTAAAAACAACTTAGAATTAAACTTTATAAAATGAGAACATACCTTATTAAACTCTTATGATGTAATAATAAATAAATAATTGATTGCGATAATTAAACACTATAAAACACGCGAATGTTTTTCTACGTACATTTGGGGTTCTAAACTGCACGTTTATCTCAAAATGCCAAAAATCATCCTAGTAATGATAATGACTACGATGACGATTGACGATGCGACGCCATTATAGAACAAACTGAGTAAACACTGTAAACACAACGCGCGGATGCACCACGTCTTTACTCAATGACCACGTGCACCAACGGTCTTCGACAGTTGCTCGGGAAACTACGGCAAATGACGGCAACCGCTAGCACCCATCAGAAACTAATAAGCCCATGTCTTAATAAATACTTTACAAATGTAAACTTATTGCAAACTTATAATTGTAAACTTTCTTCAACAAATTTGCTGCAAATCCATACTGAAAACTTGAAAACAATTTTTATGTGCAAGTTAACAGGAAGTTTTCTAAAGATAGTTTGGCTTTGCAAACTTACTATACATTTCTTGATGTAAACAATGAAAAAATTATTCTCAACATACTTCCCACTAGTTACTTTTTGCAACTTACAAAAATTAAGGATAATAAAGTTTGCTGCAAATAATTGTAAGTTACAATGTTTAGTGGGCGGTAACATATACGAGGTGTGTGAGAAAAGTAATGAGACTGGCAACACTGCGGGAGATCTGGCAACGTTGTGTCTACCGGCCTGTGCTAAACCGGTTTGTTTATCGCTTCCACTTCCTCAGTCCGAGTTACAACTCCGTACAGCTAACACATTATTTTTGACAGCGCCATCAGTGAAGTTGTGTTTTTGTTGTGTGTTACAGAAATGGAGCATCGGAATTTAGAGTAACGTTGTGCAATAAAGTTTTGTGTTAAACTTGGTGAATCCGCGAGTGTGGACCTTTGAAAAGTTGAAACAGGTCTATGGGGAACAGTGCTTATCAAGAGCACAAGTTTTCCGCTGGCACAAATCATTTTTGGACGGCCGAGAACACGTTGAAGATGAACCTCGCTCAGGGAGACCTTCAACTTCAGAAACTGACGAAAACGTTGAACGTGTGAGGGCTCTTGTGAGATCAGACCGTCGTTTAACAATAAGGATGATGAGTAAACAGTTAAATTTAAACACTTTCACCGTGCATCAAATTTTGACAGACATCATGACAATGCTCCGTGTCACACAGCAATTTCCATCAGTGAATTTTTGACCTCAAAACGCATTACTGTTGTTCCTCATCCCCCCTATTCACCTGATTTGAGTCCTTGTGACTTTTCCTTTTCCCGAAATTAAAACATGTCCTAAAAGGACGTCATTTTGGAACTCTGGAGAACATTCAAAAGACTGTGACCGACCAGTTAACAGCCATACCAGTTGAAGACTTCCAGCGCTGCTACCAAGAGTGGGAACAACGACTCCGCCGGTGTATAACTGCCCAAGGGAACTACTTTGAAGGGGATAACATTGTTGTTTCAAAAAAATAAAAACTTTGGTTAGTATGAAATCAGTCTCATTACTTTTCTCACATACCTCGTATACAGGGTCGCTAAAAAATATGGAAACACGCTACCCCCGCAGAAACGGTAAGTAATAGACAAGTGAAATTTGGAGAGCTTAAAGTAGGTATTTTTTTGCCACGTTTTGCGAAGGGAATTAAAAACAAATTGTTGTTTTGTACGGCCGCCATATTGAATTTTTTTAAATGGAACACCCTGTATATAACCCCATATTCGGTTTTTCAAGACGAATTCAATGGTATAAGGCTTGCTATATTTATCTTGAAAGGTTTTGGAGATATTGGCTATTCTTTTGTCAGGGGTTTCACTATTAAAAAGTATGGAAACACGTTGCTCCTGCAAAAACGGTAAGAGATAGACAAACGAAATTTAGAGATCTTAAAGTAGGCATTGTTTGCTATGTTTTGCAAAGAGAATTAAGATCAAATCATCAATTGCTTTTTCGTACGATCGCCATCTTAAATTTGTTTAAATGAATCACCCTGTATATGACCCCATATATTGATGGGGATATCTAAAGCGAATTCAATAATATAAAGGTTGCTATACTTATCTTGAAAGGTTTTGGAAATAATCACTACTCTTTTGTCAAGGATTTCTTAATTTAAGAACGGATTCGTAATGCAAGCAGATGCCCCCGATTATTTGCAAAATGCCTTGCAAAAACTTCAAAAGAGGTTGTTTCATTTCCAAGAAGTTAACAAAACGCATTTTGAACACTTGTTATAAAATCATATTGTATTTTTGTTATTATCAATTCGTCACTATTTGTTCTTATTCCACCATAAATTTAGTTTGCTCTAGCATCGATCTATTATTTTAAATAAGTAAGCTAAGGGCGAAATTCTTATGGTTTTCTTTTTCTTTAATTACTTATAAAATAATTGCATATCGTTCTTTTAGTTCCATTGCCTCTGCTGTTTCACGGGTAACTCGATTTTGATAAAAATTAATAGCGAAATCCTTGACAAATGAATAGCGATTATCTCCAAAACCTTTCAAGATAAGTATAGTAACCCTTATATTGTTGAATTCGCCTTTAAAATTTCTAACGAGATATGGGGTCATATACAGGGTAATCCATTTAAAGTAATTCAAGATGGCGGCCGTACGAAAAAAAACAACTGAAGATTTGTTTTTAACTACCTTCCTAAAACATGGCAAAAAATACCTACTTTAAGCTCTCCAAATTTCATTTGTATATTACTTACCGTTTCTGCGGGGGTGGCGTGTTTCTATACTTTTTAGCGACCCTGCATATGAAAATTAATTATACGTACCATCAATTTCAAGGCAGATTTATTTCAGTGAGTGTTACTCGATAAAACAAAGCTTGTAATCATTTTACAGAAATGATACACACATCTGGT
Organism: Ignelater luminosus; assembly: GCA_011009095.1. Classification (NCBI taxonomy): domain Eukaryota; kingdom Metazoa; phylum Arthropoda; class Insecta; order Coleoptera; family Elateridae; genus Ignelater; species Ignelater luminosus. The sequence continues at coordinate 118,762 of VTPC01091310.1, forward strand.
TTTATACTTTTTAGCCCTTCATTTGCATTCACTATTACCTTAAGCATGCATACTTACCTCATGTACGTGACAAAAGACTCACAGTAGCAGTCAAAGACTATTCAAAATGCATAAAATAATAAAATGGTATTGTAACAGAGAAAACTGAATATTTAGCAGCTATCATTTGTTATTTTTTCACTACCCTCAATTACTTGTTTCTTGTATGATACTCATTATGAAAGTGCATAATCATAAAAAGATCTTAATGCATATTTAATCTAAAGTGTTTTGTTACAAAAAGGGATCAAAAGATTATTAACAATTTGTTTGTAATTATAAGTTATTTACTACTACTACTACTACTACTCTCTCACATATAAATTGAGCAAGCCGCAATGTTTACTAAAAAGAAGTTTATGAATATCTTAAAACCTTGGTATCTGTATTTTAGGATTATTGGTCTGATACCATATCAATTAAAATCAAAAACTTGTAAAATTATATCTATTCCAAATTACCACCTCTTTATTTTCCGGTTATTCATAATAAATGGCGTATTCTTATTCTATGTGTTAGCTCCATTTTCTGGATTATTTAAAGAAGTAACAGGAAATGGTGTAATATTAGCAGTGTTATACCAAATAATGCAATATGGAAACCTGATTTGCAGTAATGTGTCTATTTTGATTTCCCTCAAACAAAGAAAGAAGGTGGTTCGTATTTTAAATATATTAGAAGAGATTGATTCAGAAATAAAATATGGTAATATGACCACACACTATCATGAATATATAATTCTTGTAATCGCTTTAGTCACTATTGTGATTCTAAAAATAAGCATCTTGTGGATATGGACAACCATCCAGTTTCCGGATGGTTACTATTACTGTACACACTTACTACCACGATTGGTCTTTAATTATATAAATGCAACGATTCATTTGCAATCGGCAGTTTTAATGGTTATACTAAACAAGATGTTTGGCAATTTTAACAAGGATATAATGAGTATGGGAAAATGTAAGTTTCAAAATCCATTGCAGATAAAAAAATTGAGAGAGAAGTTGAAAGAAAAAATAAAAATCTATGGAAATCTTATTCATGTTGCGTACAAAACGAACGCAGCATTTCAAATTCAGATTTTATTCCGACTTACAACATTATATTTAAGTTTAAACTATTCATTATTCTACCTTTTCAAAGGTTTTAAATCAGAAGAAGAATATTATTTTACTGGAGTACGGGTATACTACATTCTATTCAATATGTCTGAAGTTGTGGTTATATGTATTGTTGCCAGCTTAATAAGTGATAAGGTAGGCCTTCAAAGTCATATTCATCAGAAAAGACTACTTTTATACATTTTATTAATTAACTAATCATGTAGTTACTTTACAAGTAAGTCTAACTTATATACCAGTCACTTCATTCCAATTAAGTGACAATGTTTATAATACAATGCTAATCGAGAATCGGCACCATTTTTACTCATTTGACTTTAAATAATCTGCAAAAGTGATTTTACTATAGTCTAAAGATTTATTAAATTTTGATAAAATAATATGATAAGTAAAACACTTAGCAAAATAGAATTCAACAAAAACATAAAGTGGACTAGCCAAGGGGGACATAGCTCAGTGGTAGAGCATTCGACTGCAGATCGAGAGGTCCCCGGTTCAAACCCGGGTGTCCCCTGCCTAATTCTTCTTCTTTTTTTTTTTTCTTAAGTATCCTACTCTGTTTCAATAAGAACATATCTGATACATCGTGAAGAAGGTAATATTATGACACAATAGTAAACATTGGTCTTTCCTGATATTAAAATGAAATCAACTATCTTGTTATTTATCAAGTTGACTTAGATTTTATTGTCCTATTTTCAGAGTTGGAAACATTCCTCTACTTTTATTAACTGTAAGCTATCTTGATCTCGATCCCATGTTTCTTCTCTGGAATATTCTTCAGTTGATTTTTCTGTATCTACATTGATGATATCTTTATCGCAACTACAATGACTAGGTTTTATTTGCGGCTACTGTCTTGCCTTTAGCCTGCTGTATTTTCTGATATTTTTAAAATCTGATGCCTTACTCTATTAGTCAGTTAGAATTAATCAGGTCAGATCTGTTTGTAAAGTCTTTAGTCTGGTAGCAACCTTTGTTTATCCATAAATTTAAAGCAGGTATCCCCGATTCCGTGTCTAGTATGCGTCACAGACGAAACTGTCCTACTTTGTTGTAGAAAGCCTCCGCACTTCTGAACGAGAATCTAGTTAGATGAGCAAATGTAACTGTTCTGCTCTGTCTTTCTAGCTTTATCTATGCAGAAATTCACCTGTTTCCTTTCCTAATGCTCCTATCACGGCTAACTACTATATTTCTTTGTTCAACATAAAGCAACGTCCCTGGTTTATTACTAATCTGCTATCACTAACATCGTTTTTAGTTATTCCACCGAATTAAATATGCCCATTATAAGCTGAGGCTGTTACCAAACTATTTTGCAAGCTTTCATGTTTCATTTTGCACTTACTTATCAAATTAGCAAATATTATTTATTTTGTTTTGGAGCACCAGATTATAATAATGTGTGGACCGCAATGGTGGCGGTGGTGGTTAACGGTGGTTAAGACAGTATTATCTGTCAATTTCCTTAAAAGCGAAGAGCATCTGAAACTAATTCTACGGCAAAGCAAATATCAATATGTAAATGTTATATCAACCAAGCTAGCAATTTCCAAACCATCCACAAGCAATATCTATGGTAGGTTACAAGTAGGAGAATTCACGAGGGATAGTGCTTACAGTTCAATATAGTTAACGGTACGGATCGGTCGGTTAAAGTGTTTATGTAACAGTATCAATTGGTTGTCTGGGCGTTGTCAGTAACGAAGTGAAGAAAGAGTCTCGCATGGGTAACAAATAAAACTAAGATTATCGATGCTAAAACAGTTCATTTGAAAGTAGAATGGGAGAAAACTATCCAAATGTGGAAGTCAGAATGCCAAAACGAAAACGAAGAAGTGGGACTGCTTTAGATTAGAGAAAGAAGTGGTAGTTTTGATATCTGAGGAATTCAATCCATTCAGGCAATGAATCTCGCGTATCGAATTCGTTTTCTTTATTTCCCAAGTATTCTAATATAACTCAGTCTACCTTGTTTCAAGTACATTTTATCAAGATACTTGATATTCTTTTGTATTGGCTATTGATTTCCACTAGATGTTATATATAGATATTAGCTTTCATAACAAAACCTTCAAAGGATCTCCTTTAATATTAAATAACAATTCCTTTAGGATAAAATAACGCATAATATTAGCTGTCAGGTTTGATAAAGTATTTAGCATTTTTCGATTATTCTTGTACTTTGCAAAATTAGGTTTTTATAAGTTTTGTTGAAATAATATAACGTATGTGCATTATTAAAATTACATTTGATAAGGATTAAAATGGGAACAGTAATAAATTCAATTATAGGTACCTACTCTAGTTACTCATAAGAGTGAAGAAGAAGAAGAATCAGACCTACTAAGCGTTCAAGTACTTTTTTTACAGAACAAAAACAAAAGATTAATGAAGCATTCAACGAATATTTTCGAAACATTATTACCTTGGCAATACTTTAACAAATTGGTTGGTTTGGCTCCATACACCTTAAGATTAACAAATTCAAAAATACTGATTATACCAGAGAGATATTTATTTGTCTTGCGTCTAATTATTATCAATGTATCTTTTTCTATAATTGCAAGTAAACACTTCGCTTGGTCATCAAAAGTAATAGGAAAAGGAGCAATTCTGCATACAATAGACGACATTGTACAGTATTGCAGTTATGTATTTACAAACATGTACCTCCTTATGGGCTATTTTCATAAAAAATACATTGGAATTATGTTGGAGAAACTTTTACGAATTGATAAGGCAATTTATAAATTAGGTTTGAGGTTTTCCCACAATAAACAACGAACTTTTGTAATTGCATGTATTTTCATCTTGATTCTAAGAATTATATTAAGCTGGACATTAACAATAACACAATTATACAAAGCGAAGCAATACGTTCGTACGATCCCAATTATCATTTATCATGTAATAGGAACGAGTATTATTGTACAGTACGTTATACCAGTGATGTTGATAAAACAACGTTTTAGAGTTTTAAATAAGGAATTGCAATTATTACAGGAAGACTGTAAAAATGAAAAACGTCTTCAAGAAATGAAAATATTTAAACGCGTTCCACTCAGAAACATAAAAATAATTCTTAGAGAGATGGACATGATTCGTACAAAGTTGATGGAAGTAGTTCGTCTTTATAATCGCATGTTCCAAATACAGCTCTTATTTAAATTATCATCGCTGTATGTAGGATTAAATTATTTATTGTTCTATATAATCAGAATTCTAATAACGGACGAGCCAAACAAGCCTGTAATAATTCGACTATTCCATCTGGTATTTGATCTTTCAGAAATTACAATGATTGCTACTACTGCTAATTTGACAACAGATGAGGTAAATAATACGATTATAATAAATAGTTAATGAAAACAAAGGATCTCTCAAATTCTCATTTTTCAATAAACACCATATTGAAATAACAAAGTTCTATCTGCATCTTACGCAACAATAAGCTTCAAACTGTTATACAGTGCACGAGAAAAGTCTGGAATAAATTCCTTAATTGCGAAAGCGTGCATTATCAAGCAATATCCTCGGACACGTTGATTTTCTTTTTTTGCGCACATTTTCATATACAAATTGTATAGATGGCGTTGCTCAATTTCCGGATATGACATCATAGATAATTTTTTTAAATAAACAGTATGTTTTCTTGTGGATTTGTATATGAAACTGTGCGCAAAACAAGAAAATCGACGTGTCCGAGGATATTGCTTGATAATGCACGCTTTCGCAAACAATGAATTTATTCCACTTTTCTCGCCCACTGTATACAGGGTGGTCCAAGATTCCGCTCTAGTAAGATAATAGCTTTATGTTAGGAAACAGAAACAAATTGAAAGCAGAAAGCGACATAGTAGCTCTGGAATCATAACCAAAAAATATTTTGAATAATACAGGGTGTTCAACTTGTGTGTGGCAGTATCTTACTTTATTTTTTCAAATGGAACACCCTGTATATTACTTCATTTTTGGATTCCCTATTACATCTAGATTCATTTTTATTAACCATATGTTTGGTCTAAGTTGCGCCGTTTTCGAGATATTGATTATTTTTTGAAAAAATTTAGTTTTACATTGTTTTAGAAATTTTGAGATATCTCTGAAACTAAACAAGATACGAAGATACGGTTTGATCATCGTGTCAAATACGGGCTGCTACATCAATTGTGTTACAAATAACTTTGTTAAAGATTACTATTGTTCCATTATGGATCTTTGAAAATGAAGATCTTCATCAATCATGTATAACTTGATATTTCTAAATAGAACGATATAAAAATTTTTGTATAATCAGACTTAAAATTCAATTGTCTTTCGTTTTTATTTAATAGTCTTTGGGTCTATCTGCGGTGGTTTATGCGTTATTTTATAAAAACGCTAATTTTGTTAATTTAAATAACCACATTTAGTAAAGAGGGCTGTGCTTAGAAACAGTAGTTGCAACTAACATTTGAATTATGCATAGGTACATATACATTTATATATTTTTTGGTGTTTTGAATGAAACAAAAGAAAGAACCTCTAGTAATTTTTAACAGAATAGTACCTACCAGGTGTATACCTATGAAATGAGACTTTCAGCTATTAGACCACAGATGTCGCTAGGAGTATTTTTAAACTGTCCCAAATGTCTTATTTTTTTCGTCTGTCATCTGTCAACAATATTCAATTCATTGTTTGTGATGTTTCATACAACAACGCATTTTTGTCGCTCTTAAAAATGTCGAATTTCGTGCCTTCAAACTACGATTTGCGGACATCGTTGATTTTCTGTTATCAATTGAAGAAAAACGCTTCTCAAGCTCATCAAATGCTTATAGAAGCTTACGGTGGACATGCTCTAAGCAGAGCACAGTGCTTCAGGTGGTTTGAGAAATTCCGAAGTGGTGATTTTAGCGTGGAGAACGAGGAACGTGGCCGGCCACCGAAAAAGTTTGAGGACACCGAATTGCAAGCATTGTTGAATGAAGATGATTGTCAAACGCAAGAAATGATGGCAGAGCAGTTGGGAGTGACCCAAAAAACCATTTGCAAACGTTTGAAAGACATGGGCATGATTTTAAAGGTCGGAAGATGGGTGCCGCATGAACTGACTGAAAGGCAGCAAGAGAACCGAAAAACCACTTGTGAAATGCTGCTCTCCCGGTTCAAAAGGAAGTCTTTTTTGCATCGAATCGTTACGGGTGTATTTCTCCAATCCCAAGCGTAAACGATCGTATGGTCCGCCCGGCCACAAGCCAAAATCAACGGCCAAACCAAATCGCTTCGGCCGCAAGGCAATGCTGTGTGTTTTCTGGGATCAGCATTGTATGATTTGGTACGAGCTATTAAAACCAGGTGAAACAGTTGACGGTGCACGCTACCAACGACAATTGGCCGATTTGAACAGCGCTATACACCGAAAACGCCCAGAATATGCCGATCGGCGTCACAAAGTAATTTTTCTTGATGACAATGCACCACCACATCGAACAAGAGCGACCCGGGAATTGGTGGAGACGTACGATTGGGAACCGCTGGTGCATGCGGCTTACTCACCAGACTTGGCGTCTTCCGATTATCATTTGTTTGCATCGATGGGCCACGCACTTTCCGAGCGGCGCTTCAATTCTCACGAAGAAGCCAAAAAATGGCTCGATGATTGGTTTGCGGCCAAAGACGGCCAATTTTTTTGGCGCGGCATTCACAAATTGCCTGAGAGATGGGTAAAATGTGTCGCTAGCGATGGCTATTATTTTGAAGATTAAATTTGTAACCATTTTTTGTTAATAAACGTTTAAAATTGAAAAAAAAAGTCTCATTTCATAGGTATACACCTATGTAGTACTACATTACATCTTGTAGGTCATCTTATAGGGCTATGACGACCAATTCACCGTCAATACGTATTATTAAGATAGTTTGGAACGTGACGAATGCGCTGGTGCAGCATCATGTTGAAAAATTAGTGTATTTTTTAAGCGCAGCCCTCTTTGCTTACAAAATACAATACAACAAAATTACACTAATTTTTCAACACGATGGCGCACCTGCGCATTCGTCACGTTACAAACCATCTTAATAATACGTATTGACGATGAATTGGTCGTCATGGCCCTATAAGATGACCTGCAAGATGTAATGAAGTAGTAGGTACTGTTCTGTTAAAAATTGCTAGAATTCCCTTCTTTTGTTTTGTTCAAAACACAGAAATGTATAAATGTACATCTACGTATGCATAATTCAAATATTAGTTGCAACTACTGTTTCTAAGCACAGCCCTCTTTACTAAATGTGGTTATTTAAATTAACAAAATTGGCGTTTTTATAAAATAACGCTTAAACCACCGCAGATTCCATTTGAAAATATAATTTAAAGTATTTTTAGGTTAGGCTTCCGGAGGCACTATATAGCTTTCTGCTTTCAATTTTTTTCTATCTGCTAACATAAAGCTGTCATTTTACTAGAGCGGAATCTTGGACCACCCTGTATATCAAAATAATAATTACGTCTCATAAAACTTTGTTATTCCAACGCGATAAACTTTCTACTTTATTGAATAACATGTATAACAAGTAAATCCAATGAGTAGGTTAGTGACGGTACTTCCTTAAGTTTTTGATTTTTATTTAATTTTCTCTACCGGTTTCGTTCTAGGAACATCATCAGAACGAAACCGGTAGAGAAAATTAAATAAAAATCAAAATCTTAAGGAAGTACCTTCATTAACCTACTCAATACATACCTTAAGCTATGGATCTCCAATACACACAAGTAAATCCAATTTTGTTGTGATTATTACGTAGTCATGGTAAAATTCAATAATTTTATAAAAAAAATTTTGTATCTTTAAAGCCTTCTTCCCCAGTTAATTAATGCTCAGTAAATCCATATCTCTGGTACAGTTTTGTATCTCAGTAAGGAACAATCCATTAAAAAGTGCTGCAAAATAAACGGTTCTACTTGCCACCTGGCCCGTGTAGGCTTCTGATACAGTATTATTAGCTACTAATGAGTGAACCACAAAATTTGTCGCGTCAGTTGGCCATGAACAAGGAAAATAGATAATCCAGTATGTCGAGTTACTAGAATATGACATTACAGATTTCAAGATTGTTTTTATGGCAGATTAAGTATGCTGTCACTTTGAAAACTTAAAAGGTATTGCTTTTTTGATAAACATGGTTTTCACTCAAAAACAGAAGTTTTTTTATCAAAAGTTTCGTTAGGAATGGTAGAAGAAGCAATGATAATTGATAGTATTCTGCTCTGGATATGTTTTCTAGTTTCAAAAATCAATTTCCACATTTAGTAGTGCCACTACATCTAATAAATGACCATAGTTCACGTAAAATCTGATTCATCTTAACTGTTGATAAACGTATGACTTAAATATAAACAAACCTACGTCATTCTGTCCATAGTCAACCGAGGATACAAACTTTGTGGATTACTTGTTATTAAAATACAGTGCTAGCGAGAATGTTTGTCCGTGCCGCTCTCGTGTTTGCACTACAACCTTACTTACTTACTTACTACATGAGGGTTAAAACTATAACAGTCGTGTGCATCAGGGTGCGCTTATGCAATTATTAAAAACAATAACAATAATGACACAACTGAATTAACAAACAAGGAACTCGGTAAAAACACATTTGACAGAACAATAACATAGAAATCTTGTAACATACCGTATGTCGCTAAATCCACCTTGAAAACTGGATGCAAATATTGATATTATACCAGTAGAAAGTAGTGTAAAATTAGGACAAACCATCTCGATAACTTTGTATTACTCACACTTTTTCCAGGCAAATTCAACCGTACAATACTTACAAGATATCAACGTAAAAGATCCCGAATTACAAAAAGAGGTAAGAACGCTAACCTTATAATTATTGAAATGAGAAATTCCTTTATTTTAATAGAAATATTTTTTCAGCTACAGTTATATTCTCTTCAGATGATGCACAATAAATTAACGTTAACAATATGTGGATTTTTTAAATTAGAATACGCTCTCATCTTTAAGGTACGTACGTTTTCGCTCCTGAATGAATGAATAAATGAATGAATGTATTATACAATAGGTAATCATGACCATAAGAAGCTAAAGAAAGCTAAACACAAAAAAAATAAACATAACGAATTTTATTTAATTAAATCTAAATAATATAAAAACCTACAGTGCCACGTAACACATTTGAAAAATAATAAACAAAATAAAAATTAAGAATAAACAATTAAGAACGCATTCATAACTATGAGACAAAAACTGATCTGGACTTTCTATAGTTGGTAATTCAGTCTTTTGTTAACACTATAGTACACGTACTACTTTATATATAAATGCCCATGCATTTGCAAATCTTATGAAGACTTTATTTACATACCTTATGCAGAACATATGAATATATAAGACTTACAACTAATGCGCCAAAGATATGTTACAAGCATGACCTTCTAATACTTCTACTTGTAAAATGCATATTATACATACATGTACGTATAGTAAAAATTTTTTCTGTTTTCAGATCTTGGCAGCAGTTGTTACCAATCTGATCGTGCTACTTCAGTTTTATACTATTATTGAAGATTAAGCGATTAATTGTAGTACATTGTGCTTGTAACCCGTTCATTTGGAACTGGATATTCTAATACCCTAAATAAATCAAGAAAATGAGTAACTGATAGCGAATGTGTTAAAATAGACTAGAAGTTAAGCATGTTTAAACCTGAGACTAATGTTACTAATTTACACAAATCTCTTATGTTACTTTTTTGATCGATCGGGTACTGCAGGGTCGCAACTTACATAAAAGTATTTCTACTTAATTTTTATTTTACAATTTGATTAAAAATCAAGTAGCAATGGAAAATGTGAAATAGTAAACCTCGATGTCAAAAGTGTATAGAACATTGAGCGTTGGGCAGTTTAAGGCTAGGCAATTACTTTTTTTACTTTATTAAGATTAAGCAGGCACTTTAGAAACAAAAAGAAGTTGGTTAATATGCCTTTTTGCAACTTCCATCATCCACACAACAGTGTGATATTTTAACTTATTATTGATATAATATATACCATTAAGACCTAAGTTTGTAATTTTCATTTAAATAAACAGTCAACACCATAAAGTTGTAATTGTGGAAATGTCAATATAATTGTGATGTACTGTTTTAGGGTAACCCATTTATAACAAGAACCTTTCAGCGTCCGGTTGTCAACAAGAAAGAAGCTTATGATGGAGTAAAGTCTGCAATTTCAAAAATTAGATAATTTGCAATCATCCAGATCTATAGATTTCTTAATTTCCATTGTAGCTACATTTGTTTTCAAAGGACTGTATTTTTAATTACACCTTGGACTAGAGGTACTTCCTTTCGAGACAACTCCCTACGGTTTCACAATAAAAACCTAGAAAACTACTTTGGAAATAAATAAAGAAAAACTTGTTGAGAGTACCCCAATATTTCAAATACTTAGAATTTTTACTAGATTGCTTGCTCTCACTTCAATGAGTAATTAATTAGTAGTAATTATTAGTAGCTATTTCTCATGATGTTCCCTGAAATAAACATGTGCTAGCCGCTACTGGCATCGAATGATAAAACCATTACAGTAGTATGTTAGATAAATAGAAATTTGTTTCACAAAAATGTTATTTTCCCCGTTTTATACATTTGAGACAAAAAGCTACTATTTACCACCCATGATTAAAACGTTCATTTTGACTGTTTTGTACTGTTTGTCAGACAAAATTCAAAATTAAAGAAATGTATAACTATACTTCGTTCAGGATAACGAACTATTCGGAGTAAACAAAATTACTTACTATCTTACTGGCTATGATCAAGCTTGTTTTATACTAGGCGGGTTCGAATTCTGAGAAAGCAGAGCAAACAGAACAAGACAAATCTGACGTCACTGATAGAGCGCACCAAGCATGCAAGCCAGAAACATGTTCTTTCTTTTATTCGTTAGAATAACCTTCCTTGGGCAGAATTCTAAAAACGTGTTTTCACAATCTATAACTGACCTATTGAGTCTCAGGAATTAAAAACTTCGGTTTACGATTTTCGACAGTCATTGGGAATCAAGTGTCGACCATAGAAAAAACACTTTCCAAATGAAATACAAGGAAACGAGATATAAATAATATCCAAAAAAATTTGGATTTCTCAACAATATCAAGGACACCTATAGAAATAAACCAAATTATTTTTCTTTAACTATAGATTCTTCAGAATTTACTACTAGACAGCTGTGATCTCCATTTGTGAAAGATTTTTGACTGATTATTAGAAATCTTATCTTTTGGTGATAGACTACTACGAGGGCTGTTTGACGGAAGTGTGACATTTCAATAAAGAACAGGTTTAGCCTAGATTTTTTTTATTATTTTTCAACATAGTTCCCTTCAAGTGCTACACACTTAGTCCAACGACTTTCCAATTTCTTTAAGCCTTCTGAGAAATGTTCTTTTGGCAACTCGTCAAAATAGGCCTGCGTTGCAGCAATAACCTCTTCATTTGATGCGAATTTTTTTCCTGCGAGAGATTTTTTCAAATTCGGAAATAAAAAAAGTCTCTTGGGGCCAGATCCGGTGAGTATGGTGGATGGGGAAGCAGTTCGTAGCGTAATTGTACCAATTTAGCGGTTGCAATTGCAGATGAATGAGATGGGGCGTTGTCGTAATGAAAGAGCACTTTCTTACGTGCCAAATGTGGGCGTTTTTTCTTTAAGATAACATCAAAACGGGTCAATAAATCAGCATAATATTGGCCAGTTATTGTTTTACCCCTTTCCAAATAGTCAATATGGATTATGCCTTTAGAATCCCAAAAAATAGTCGCCATGACCTTATTAGCCGAGTGACCAATTTTAGTCTTCTTTGGTGCACGTTCGTCTGGTGATATCCATTGTTTCACTGTTCCTTTGTCTCAGGGGTATGGTGGTGGATCCAGGTTTCGTCAACAGTCACATATCGGCGAAAAAACTCAACTGGATTACGTTGTAACATGACCAAACATTGATTTGAAGGTTGAACACGAATTCTCATTTGGTCCACTGTGAGTAATCGCGGCACCCATCTTGCCGATACCTTTTTAATATACAAATGTTCGTGTAAAATATTATGCACCCGTTCGATTGAGATGCCAACAGCATCAACTATCTCGCGCACTTTCAAACGTCGATCAGCCATTACCATATTATGGATTTTGTCAACGATTTCCTTAGTAGTGACCGTTTGTAAGGGCCCGGGGCGTTCACCATCGTCAGTGCTCATACGGCCAGTTTTAAATGAATTAAACCACTTGGAAACCATTCCATGCGATGGAGCAGATTCACCGTAATATTTCCGTAATTTCTCCTCAGTTTCTTTCACTGTTTTTTTCCACGTAAAAAATAATGTTTAATTAAAACACGAAATTCACGTTTTTCCATATTTACAAAATAGCACAAACTTGATTGATTTCTATGACTGTCAAATGTATACTATTTCACAGATTGACATGAAATTTGGAGGTTAAGCCTCTAAAAGACTGACGTATATGCTAATGTTTTCGATTTACCGATATCAGCGCCATCTAGCGGAAAGTCACGCTTCCGTCAAACAGCCCTCGTATTTCAATATGTTCATTCGAATGCGCCAATTACCCTGAAAAATAAACATAACCATTATTTGCTATTAATTCATTTAATTTAAGGGGAAATATATTTTATAGCTATCCCCGCCTAACAAATTAAAATAATACATCAAGAAACTCTAGTTAAATGTATCAACACATTAAGTTGTCAGTGCTTGTAACAACGTATTATTGATTTTCTCTGGGAAAAATAATCTACCATTCGTTATTATTAAATAGAACAGTATGATTTTGTTTTCACCAGCAAAAAATTTAGCAGAATCTTTAAACCCGTTAAGCATGTACGCTAGAATTATAGGAGTAGCTCCATATAAATTAAACATCAATAATGATAACGTAGTGGCTGTACCAGACAAAATATTATTTGCAATAAGGATAATATTCATCCCAGTTTTTGAATATTTTATTACGGAGAAACCTACAAATATACTAGATGTAGATGGCCATGGACTCATTTTAATTTCTCTACGATCTGTTATGCTATACGTAAATACTATTACTTGTGGTTTATATGTTTTACTGGGTTACTTACAAAGGCATAAAATTGAACATGTCGTAAGAAAACTACTACAGCAAGGCAATGAACTGCAGCTTCTAAATATTAAAGCAAATTATGTGAAAGATCAACTGATTGTTATCTTTTTTATCATCTTTCAAGTAATTAAGTTGGCTTTTATAGTTTTATGGTTAATGCTATATGCACAAGACCATCATTTGTATGTTGCGACATACATAATAGTTATACTACACAGCTCAAGTATACATCTGCATTTTGCTATTTTTTTAATAATAATGTTTAACAGATATAGGGTTTTAAACCAGCATTTAAAATCGTTCGGAAAAAGTAAACGTCAATACAATATTGAATTGTTCCAGATATTTAAAAAATTAAATGACAATCGCACAAGTTTGTTAAGAACAACACGTGTTTTATTGAAAGCGTTTCAAATACAGATTGTGATAAGATTGGCTACTATATATTTGACAACAAACTATTCGTTATTCTTTTTATTTAAAAGTTTAAGATCAGAAAATGGTAGAAACTATGTATGGCTAAGAACGTATTTCTTCATTTTTGATATGTCGGAAGTAGTACTTTTAGCCACCGTATCCAGTCTTGTAACAGACCAGGTAAGGCTTGTCTAATTATTTATTCATAGACACACATCATAAAGATACAGACTTTTCTTATGTTGATATTGATTATTATTATTATTATTATTATTAGTTATAATTTAACGATATTGAAATTTCCATAATTGTCCTAGAAAAGAAATTTATAACTAAAGGGCCCCTCAGACGATCAGTAGTACTGACAATATTTCCAAATATTGACAGTATTACTGATGGTCTGAGGGCAAACACTGACGTACTGTCAGTATACTGATATACTTTCGGGATTCTGAAAGTATTCCATCAGTAATTGTAGGTGTGGTCAGTATACTGATGAAATAATGATGAGGGGCGTACTTGTCAGTACAGAGCACGACACCATGGATCCATGATCGCCAGTCGCCTCTCTCGGGCATGATTCTCTTGATAGTGACGGGGAAGAAGATGTAAATAAGAAAACATTTATATATATTTATATGATTTATTACGTTCAAATGGCCTAATTTATTTTTTTTTTTGAAAACCACTTTCTCGCCCAACGTCTTTTTTAGTTTGTCTTAAGTTTGCTAAAACAATAGCAAGACAAGCTTTTTGTTTATTATTCATTTCTTTACAAACACGACAATTTTCTCTACAGACGATTGAAAAACCGAACCACACCTAGTCAAGGTAAAAGCTGATTAGATACTGATGTACTGATGGCAAATTGACCGTGTGAAGGCAATCGTCAGTATACTGTCAGTAAAAATATTGTCAGTATTACTGATCGTCTGAGGGGCCCTTAACGTCAATCGGCATAATAAATACACGCCGGCAAAATTTATTGTAACAAATGTCCATGGAATTTTAACAAGAAGTATACAATGCAATAGATAGATCAATAAATATAGTTATAACACTATGTAAATCCTTAATATATTGAATTGAAAAACGAAGAGAACAACATGTCACGCTTTTATAGAACACTTCGTATTTTGGAAGAAATCCCAAGACGAAGAGGTAGCTATTCCGTGCAACTTCTTCAAGTAACATTTTGTTTTAATTTCTACAAATAACGACGCTCAGAACACCCTGTATAACTAACAGAAACTGTTGGCGAATGGTCTCTGCAATCTTTCTAATAAAATTAATATTGGAGCTATTCTGCAAGCAATTGTTACTACTAATAATTAGATGGCCTCTAAATCTCGTTGCCATGAGCATGACTACGGTCAACCAAAATCTTTATTCTGGCATTTAACGGTCCTCTAATAGTGTAATTTTCGGCGATCTTTTACAAAAACTCTTCATTGATTTATTTTAACTTAATACACTACACCTGCTACAGTCAAACGCATTCTAGAACGATAGATCATAGACTAAAATTCACTTTTTGTTTCTACTACTCCTGACAGTCAACTTTGATCTTGTAAAACTTGTCATGATTGTGTGATGCTGGCTTTAGAATCTAAGGTTATTTAATTCCAAAGTTTAAACTGCATAGTTGCAATTATCTAGAAGAGTATTTGAAAATTTAAAATGCTAGGCATCAAAATACATAAGAAAATGATCGACACATACCTTCAATTACGTTATAAAATGCCAACGATAATTAAAATATCTCTGCTATTTAAGCTATAAACATAGCCTGAAATAGTTAAAACTCGAAGTTGAAGTAATACTTGGCAATGACTGAAAGTAAAAGGAAGTCGATTTAGGTTTTCGAACACATTATTTGCCTTTTTACTTACAGCTGTTTGATACTATGCTAAATTTTGTGGAAATTTTATAAAGTATAAGAATTTTTACAAAAATTTCTTTGAAAATTTCTGGTACATTGTTGTAGCGAGTTGTATGCAACTATGCATAATTTTTTACAAAATTTTTAATGTATCAATCTATTACAGCTGTTTGCAGTGTCCTTTAATCAACTTTAATGCGACTCGTAAACATAACCTCAAATAACAGGGAAGCAAGCAAACGTGCAGACGATCAGCTGATGTCGGTACATAAACGCGCTCACGTTTACTGTGCATTTTCTGCAAGAAATTTGCCAAATTGTAGATGTTCTATTAAAATTTTATTGACAAAAATTTCTATGTAAACTCCGTTTCCAACGACCGAAAATTTCTAAAAAATTAATTTGTAAAAAACTTTTTAGAAAATTTAGCATAGTGTCAAACAGCTCTCGGAAAAAGAAATTGCACCTTCGATGAGATGACTGACATTAATTTGTGGGACATAAATTACAAGGTTACAGAAAAGTGGTTATGCACATTTTCAATGTAAACCAACTACTTTATTACCTTTTACCATAGATATGAAAGATCTTTAAATTTCCTATTAATTTTATCAAAATCGAAAAAACAAAAGAGTTACGACAAAAAAAGTAGCGCCCTCTAGTCTGTCCACTTGAAAACATTCTTGAAACACAGAATTTACATCAAACAGTGACCCCAAACGCCACACACTGGTCCGGAAATACAAAAAGCTGGTCAAAGGTAAAACAACAAACTTTCGATTTGACTTTAGCGTCAGATAATTTGGAAAGAAATCCCTTTAAATATTCGAAAACTTCAAAATTTAAATCCAGAGCTTTTACAAATTGTTTCATTAGGCCTAATTTTATATGTAACGGCGGCATCAATACATTCTTAGGCTCTACAACTGGTTCCGACTTTACATTATGTTTTCCGATCTGAAATTCGGCTCGATTAGGCCATATACGCCGTTGGTAATGTACCGAATCTGCTCTGCTGTCCCACAGGCAAAGGTGACAAGGATATTTAGTATACCCGCCTTGCATTCCCATCAAAAAACCAACCATCTTAAAATCGCCTATTACAGGCCAATTGTATTCTGTATATTTTAACTTTTCAAGTATCATCTTCACACTATCCATAACTTTCCTTGAGCAATGCGGAATGTGCTAGGGGAAGACTCGGCAATTGGTTTCCGTTATGAAGAAGAACCGCTTTTAAGCTTTTTGAAGAGCTATCGATGAAAAGCCGCCAATCAGATGGTACGAATGGTATTCCGATTTCTTCGAACAAATCAGTCACGTTATTACAGTAACAAATACCGGCTTCTGTCGTGAAAAAACATGAAAAAGTTTTATGTCGCTCTCGTTGATCAGTTATTTTCACATCATCTTCAAGCAAATTCCATTGCTTTAATCGTGAACCTAAAATCTCTGCTTTGATCTTGGGTAGGTTTGGGTTTCGTGCTAAGTCATTGAATTCAGCTGAGCTTATGAAATGTGGTCCAAAACTCTGCGACTTTAACATGAATTCACTACCATCGGTGTTGGTTAGTGGTGCACTGCATTCTGTTGAACTTTGTGAAGATTGAACTGCGAGGTTATCTAATTCCGAACGTGATGGAATAGGAAAATTTTCATCATGAGGTATCGAAGATGATGTTGAAGAAAGATCAGGATAATAAATCTTTTCAGCATTTTCACCAGATCGACGCTTACTTGGATTAACGATACAAAAATAACAGTCTTGCACATGATCACTAGGTTCCCTCCAAAGTCGTGGCACCGCAAACTTCATGTGTCGTTTTTCTCCTCGATACCAGGCTAGAAATAACAAAATAACAACTAGTGTAATTCAGATTTGCTCGACGTTTGTAAAACTTTTATATTTCAGTTTTTTACCTTCCAATGTATTTTTGCAATTAACGCAGGCAAAGTAAGGTACCCAATTTTTATCTTGATTCCGGATTTTCAGGTTATAATAGGCTTCGTAAGCTTCGCAAAGTTTCAAATTTGTTGCCAAAGCAAATTTCTTACTCCTTACTCTAATAAATTCACCACAAATAAAACAGAATGAATCAACATCCTGTTTACACTGTCTTGATGCCATTTTCTAATTTAGTAATAAACAAAGGCGGTTATTACAGCTGTGATAGACAAGTAAACACTCACTAATGGGCCCTTGACAAATAATATTCGATTTACTATCGGGTTATTAAAAGTGCTGCCATCTGTTGCTCATAAAATCAATTAAAATCTTTAAAACTTAATCATCGGCATAAATTAGACAAAAGCAAACTTTAAAAGCTAAATTTGGAAATTTAAGTGTTTTTCGGTGTCTAGAATCAGAATTTAAGCATTACAACAGAAACCCAAAAAAAAATTTTTGTTGTTGACTTGTGTTATTAATCTTTTTTGAATATTTAAAATGGACCAGTCAGATAAAGATACGTGGAATTATAATTGAAATAAGTGATGTGTTGAAAACAAAAGTTAAATTTACCACAATGCAATTTTTTCAAAACAATCATACAAAAGAAGAAACTTCACAATTTACAAATGTAGAAAAACAACTATGAATTCTGCAGAATTCTGTGACGACCTTGACTACCCCATACATGTAATTTAATGAACTAACATAATTGACAAAAAACAGCTGCTCATAGGTGTTTGTCCAACAATAATGCACGTGTTTCGCAATAGCTGTCAAAATACGTATTTGTATGATGGAATTCATTTTCAGATCAATCGAGCGACTCAAAGAAATCTTATACGCCATATTGGATCCGCCATTTTGGATTTTTGAATTTTGACTTAACAATTGTAATTAGCGAACACAGAAATATGATGAAATTTATTTTCAGCCCAATCGAGCAAGTCAAAAAAAAACCTTGTCCGCCATATTGGATCCGCCATTTTGGATTTTTAGACTTTGATTTCTAAATCGTAATCCGTGACTTCGAAAACCCCAATATGTAAATCTTCGTGGGCGTAGAATAATGTTTTTATATTTTGACCAAGTTTTCGGGATTTCAGACCACTGTGCGCCAGAAGAAAATATTGATTGATTTAAATTTTATAAATGAAGTTAATGATTCTTTGTCCGTTCTTTAACCGTCAATATCTAATAAAACATACATTATCGGACCATGGCTCATATGAACTTCTTTGGTGACTTTAACGAGACGAATCAGATGTTGCCGTGTGTACTTATGAATCACCCGTACATGTGCCAAAAAAAATCACGTTGAGATGTCAATGGAATCCCTAATTTTTAAACATTGTTTTTGCAGGATCTTATGAAAATTGCCATTCATATACACGTACTAACGAATGTTATGTTTATGTTTATTTGTTAATGCTAGAAATCATCCCCCCTCGTTACGTATTTCAAGTTGGATTAAGTCATCATGGATAATCGTCGAGCTGAAATCAAGTACCAAAGTTTTGTTTTTATTTCTGAATGCTTAATACACAATACTATTGCTGTCCACTTCTTCAAAGTAAAATTGATTTTATTTTTGACAACCAAAGTTCTACCAACACAGCAGAAGATTTATTATTTTTGAGATTGGTCTTACAATACAAAAGCAGAAAAGAAATTGTGAAGAGGTGTAACCATAAAAGAGGCTTTGGAGTAGAAATAGAGTGGCACTTTTCTGTCACAGTTTATGGGAAAAATAATGTCACGGTTTAGGAGACACAGAGGACCCACGCTGGCTAGAATATTACTAAAATAAACCTTTTTAACTGGTGTGCAAAATAATTCAACAATTCAGTTCTTTACTGCACTAATCAGAAACACTTGGAGAACGAAAACTTTTAAAAACTCGTTTCCAAGAAGCAGAGTCCATTGTATGAACAAACAGTATCACGTCTTCATTCAACAACAAAAGTTTTTTCATTCAGTGATACGAGTGAAACTCATATAGTAATTGAAGAAGGTTCAACTCTCATGATGGATGAAACACAAAATTATGTAGTTTGCGAGCACGGTCAGTGTTAGCAGAGTGTGTTCATTTCTAGTTAGTTCAATCTTCTCATGCGAAAGTCAAGTGCTGAACAATTCTACGGCTTGTTAAACCGTATTTGCTTGTGTTAGAGACTTGTTTTCATAGAACAAGTACGTATTCAATTCGTCTAAATATTTCTTGGTCGGAAGTTTTAAGAGGCAAATGAATTAAACCGTTATCATCCTAAAGGGTTGAACAATTTGAGTACGGGACTTTGTGTTTACCTGAACCGCAGGTAACGTGTAATGCGTTTATTGTTTCTTAAGCTAAAAAGATTGAGCCAACTAGAAATAAACGCAGTACAGCTGGGTAACGTTTACTCGAAAAACTACTTTCCTATATCCTTCTAGACAGACATTTTAAAACTGTCAGTGACAAAAGCTGATCGGAAAACTGCTGCAGGCAGAATTTACAACTTAATGCAAAGAAAATGCCTGCTGCTTCAAAAGCTTTACCTGCGAGATTAAATATAAAAAGCAAAACAAAGAATGTTAACTCTAATTTACAAATAAGGTAGATAATAGATTAAAAAATCAGTTCCCTGTTTATTTAGCCCAAAACAGGCATATTTTCTGATACACAATAAACAATTCAATAAAGTTAGCAAACTAATGATTACGTCCAAAATGATAAACCTTTAAATGGCTATGTCTCGAGAAAGGTAATTTTCAGAAGAAGTTACAAAAAATACTTAACAATTAGGATCCCATTGAGATCCCAACATGATTTTTAAAATACGCGTTTTTTAAATACTACCAATCTAGTCAGGTGGTATATCAGATGAAAGCCTATTGAATTCCGAACAAACCAGTATTTTTTCCACTAACTAAGATGTCTCAACTCTGGCCTGAAAATATGGTGGTTTTGTATAGGGATGCACATCAAAAAACACAGAATTTTGAAAACCTTCAAACTTATAAATCGAAAACAAAATGATATTTAAAAAATCTCTCCGTTGTTGATTCACCGTAAAAAATCGAGAAAATATAAAATGGTAAAGTATAACATGCATTGGATTACTCAAAAAAAATTACCCTTATAATTGACCCAGTTAATATTTAGGTAACTGGGTAAATAACTTCGAACGTGCCCCAGAGTTTTATTCCTTAGATGGATAAATTGCTTTAATTATTATTACATCAAAACATATCTCTGATCAAAAGACTATTTTCAAACAAAGCGTAATTAAATTATTGATTTTATATTAATCATCGGCTAGATACAAAACATCATCCATTAAACGCTAGTTATTGAATAAAACGACATGACTGTGTTTTCTCCAGCAAAAAATATAGCAGAATCTTTATCTCCATTATGTACTTATGGCAGAATTACAGGGTTGGCTCCATATACATTGAAAATTACTACAAATGGTGTGGCAGCAGTGCCAGATAAGATGTTGATTATAATAAGGGTATTAGTTATTGCTACAATTCCATATTTAGAAAAACCTAAGAATATACAAGATATTTACGGACATGGTCCCATTTTAATTTTTCTGTGGTATATTTTAGAATATCTCAATATAATCAATTTTATGTTATATGTTTTAATTGGACTCTTACAAAGGCATAAAATTGTACACCTTTTGAGAGAACTATTACACGTGGACAATCAACTACAGTTTCTCGACGTGGAAATAAACCACTACAAAGATCAGCTTGTTGTCATCTATATTATTATCTTTCAAGTAACTAAAATTGGTATTTTGCTTTTAATAGCAGCTATATACATGCAAGACAATTATTCATACCTAATTAGATACATACTATTCATAGTACCCAGTTCAAATGTACATTTACATTTTATGATTATTTTGTTTATAATAATAAAAAGGTACAGAATTATAAACCAGTATATAAAATCTTTTGAGAAAAGTAAACCTAAGAATAATTTACTACTGATACTAAACAAACTGAAAGATATTCGCGAGAATCTGTTATGCACGACTAATGTTCTACTAAAAGCATTTCAAATACAAATCTTGATAAGAGTTACTAACATATATCTGACAATGAATTACTCTTTATTTTTCTTAATTAAAAATTTAACATTGATAAATGACGGAAACTACGTATGGTTCAGAGTATATTTCTTCATTTTTGACATAACAGAAATAATATTTTTGGTCACTGTCTGCAGTGCTGCAATAGATGAGGTAAGCTATTAAATACATTGTTTACACCCTTTCTCAACATACCGTGAATATACCAAGAGACGGAACATTCCTTTCCCCTTACAAATATTTCTTCAGTACAAGTAATTGCAAATCTGGCAATGTTGCTTTAAGATACCTACATAGTTGCACCCAACTAGTACATACACACAAATATCCTTGTCTAAAAGCATACTGTTCAAGATTGTTGAAAACACATGATTTTCACAAATAAATTTCCAATTTTTAAAAAACTAAAAAAGTTTCTAATGCTCAGTCGACTTCCTTTACAATTTATACTAACAAAGAGAAATGACGTGAAAGAGAGATGTAATACCAATAAGATATCATTGAATTCGGAAATCAATTCCGATTTCAAATACACAGTTACGAGGACGGTTCAGTAAGTACCCGTGTTTGACGACAGAAGACGTTCCTGAGGGAAGTTGGTGTTATCATCGTGTGCTGTCATCTATGAAACGACGGTATAACAAATTGCAGACTGATTGATAGGTTAGTTTGGATTTGACAGCCATTTGAGTAAGACGTGTTTCGTGATTTTAGCTAAGATGGAAAAAGAGCAGTATCGTTCGGTAATTCGCTTTCTGTTTTTGGATGGGAAAAAATGCGAGGAGATAAAAGCAAAGTTGGATGCTGTTTATGGGGACACTTCGCCATCTATGACCACAGTTAGATATTGGTTCAACGAATTTAAACGTGGGCGAACATCCGTTTTTGATGAGGAGCGACCAGGACGCCCGGCAGACGTGGTTACCGAGGAAATCATTCAAAAAGTCCACCACATGATTCTCGCTGATCGACGAACGAAAGTGCGTGAAGTAGCAGAAACCGTAGGTGTGTCGACCGGAACGGCAATTAATATTTTACATGATAAGTTGGCGATGAAAAAATTGTCGGCGCGATGGGAGTTTTTGCGTCGAATAGTCACCGTTGATAAAACCTGGATTCATCATTACACACCAGAAACTAAGCAACAATCAAAACAATGGATTTCTCCCGGTGAATCTGCTCCAAAGAAGGCGACGATGGTTCCATCGGCCGGAAAGGTCATGGCGACGATTTTTTGGGATGCGAACGGCGTCATCCTCATGGATTTTTTAGAAAAAGAAAGAACGATCACTGGACAATACTACAGTGAGTTATTAGACAGCTTCGACAAAAAATTGAAGGAAACACGGCCGCATTTGGCGAAAAAGAAGGTGGTGTTTCACCACGATAACGCACCAGCACATTCATCCGGAGTTGTCGCCGCCAAACTGCATGAATTGCGTTATGAATTGCTGCCGCAGCCCCCGTATTCACCCGATCTGGTTCCCTGCGACTTTTTCTTGTTTCCTAACATGAAGAAATGGCTCGCGGGAAAAAAATTTAGCTCAAACGAGGAAGTCATCGCCGAGATAGAGGCGTATTTTGGAGAGTTTGACAAATCCTATTTTTTTGGAGGGGTTAAAAAAATGGCAGGAACGTTGGGAGAAGTGTATATTTCTAAAAGGAGACTATGTTGAAAAATAAAAAAAAATTTTGAAAAAAATTGTGTCTTTATTTCTAACACGGGTACTTATTGAACCGCCCTCGTATATACGCGGTGTCCCACTTAATACAAGAAAGATAATGCCATCTTCACTCACACTGGAAGTTCTGGTGAGTGACTGGTGTACATGCAAGACACTTTAGTTACCAACAAGTTACGAGGGTGGTCTGAAAAGTTTCCGACCTAACAAAGATACAAGACATTTTATCTGAAAATTTTTTTTTATTTTTCAACATAGTCTCCTTGTAACTCTACACACTTCTCCCAGCGATGCTCCTATCTCTGTAACCCGTCCAAATAGTACTCGGCATTTTTCTCTGCAAAATAATTGTTCACGAAGGTGATTGCCTCTTCATTTGCCGAAAATCTTTGTCCTCCGAGCGCAATTTTTAGATGAGGGAACAAAAAGAAGTCGCTTGGGGCTAGATCTGGTGAGTAAGGCGGATGGTCAAGCAGTTCAAACCGTAATTCGTAGATTTTCGCTATGGCAACCGCTGAGGTGTGAGACGGTGCGTTGCCTTGGTGAAACAGGATTTTCTTTTTCTGCAAAGTGGCCGTTTTTTCGCAAGTTCTGCCTTCAGCTTGTCAAGTAATGATGCATAGTATGCTCCTGTAATGGTTTTTCCTTTTTGAAGATAATCGATTAAAATAACTCCATGACTATCCCAAAAAAACTCACATCAACGCACTCAAACGACTGTTACATAAAAACTGCGCGTCCAAAATGGCTGAAACTTTGGTGAGCAACTGTCAACAGATGAACAACGAAATTCAGTAGCTTTTATTTACGAGTGCTGCCATCTTCACGTTGAGGTCGGAAACTTTTCGTAATAAATACATAAACAAAAATAAGTGAGTGGACCAAGTTTTAAGTCCACCCAGTATATCAATACTTACATTATCTTTTAATTAATCTCTCTAATCTTAATGTATTGCACACGCTCCCAGATAAAACTGAAAAAACAATAATATAAAGCAGTAAGGGGTTTGTCTGATTGATTAAAAGTATAAACGAGTTAAATTATTACATTTACTGTACCTCGCTATTAATTTTCTACTCACAAATAAAGAAACCCTTAAAGCGCCAAATATTCAATAAAACAAAATGATTTTATTTTCTACAATTAATAGTATAGCCGAATGTTTATCCACATTAAGCGCTTACGGTAGAATTATAGGGTTAACTCCATATAAACTGAAAATCACTACCAATAATGTGATCGCAACGCCGGATACAGTATTAATTATAATAAGGATATTGGTTGCTGCTGTACCCAACTTTTTAATTCAACCCAAGAATATACAAGATATAGATGGACATGGTCCAATCTTAGCCTTTATACGATATATTTTCGACTATATCGAATTAATTACTTATTACTTATATGTTTTACTTGGATTCTGGCAAAGGCATAAAATTGTGTACGTCGTGAAAGAATTACTATATACAGACTATCAACTGCAACTCCTAAATATCAAAATAAACGATTTTAAAGATCAACTTGCCGTCATCTCTTTTATCACTTTACAAGTAGCTAAAGTGACTGCTTTGTTTTTAATAGCAGCTATACACATGCAAGACCACTATTCGTATCTCTTAAGATATACTATATTTGTAATACCGAGTACCAACGTACATTTACATTTTGCGATAATATTATTTATAATTCAAAGGAGGAGCAGAATTATAAACCAACATATAAATTCTTTAGAAAAGGGTAAATATCGGAATAATACCGAATTGTTACTGATATTGAAGAAATTTAAAGATATTCATGAGAATTTACTACAGACAATTCATGTTTTACTGGAAGCATGTCAAATACAAATTTTATTAAGATTGGTGTCCCTATATCTAGCAATGAATCACTCTTTGTTTTTCCTAATTAAGAGTTTAAGAATGGAAAATGGAAAAAATTTTGTATGGGTGAGAACATATTACTTCATTTTCGATATATCAGAAATAATACTTTTGGTCATCGTTTGTAGTCCTACAGTAGATGAGGTAAGATAAAAACACATATTCAATTTTACACACTTGTTGAATAACCATGCATATCGTGTATCTCACAAAAGATGGAACACACTTTTCCCAGGAAAATGTTTGCTAATAGGTGTAAATATAAATATTACATTAATAGTGAAGATTGCACACAATATAAAAATAAATGTTCTGATTTTGTTGATTTAGTTAAAATTTAGTTATTAATTATTGGGTCTGTTCAACCTTTAAGATTTTATCCGTTATAGATAAAGATAACTTATAATTGTATAATACCACAGTGATACAGGTAGGACACAAATTACACTGTATTTTTGTAATCATCGAAGGACAAGTTGCTATATGAATGGAGCTGAGCTGGAATTTCTAGAGTAAAATATTTTGCATTGTTAAGATAAGCGAGGTAACTTTAATTTTACAAATTTTAAAAATAATACTTAAATGCTTGGGCACTCCGATGATTCACTCTCGTTCTGGCAATACAGTGTCATTGCGATTAATTTCTTCCTACTAAGTAGTTTTGGGACTTGAAAAAATCCTGATTGAACCGTATACGGGTTTGGGCAGAATCTTCGTTCGAACCCCGCCATTTTCAATTCTGGAGAGCCCAACGATCCTTTAGATTCTTTTACAGTGTGTATAGGACATCTAAATGACTCAACAGGCTTTAAAACGACAAATCCAGTGAATCGTCGTCCCTATTGTTCTCAAACCATGCACAATGTTCCCTTCGACTACCATAATCTGGAGGTATAAGTTCTTGCATAATCGTTATTTTGTAAAGATATAATTTCAGTAAGTTGTATTTTAATAATTTTCTGGCGAATACTTAAAGAGATATTCGTTTGAAGTTCTAGCAAATCGACTAACTACATTTTCAATGTAGATACTAAAGCGTAATCTGGAACACTTCATCTTTGCAAGCTTAAATAAAATATGTCCAATTTCCCTAAACTACACCATTCCGGTAATAAAACAACGATGAACGTGTCTTGTTAAACAGTATAGACCATTGTTTACAATGCTGCTGAAAATAAATTTCATTAATATTCTTGAATATTTACAGTATGTAAGTGTCTTACTATGACTACGCAGACACAGCACAAGAACAACTTTAGTCTTGAAAAAGACTTTTTCGTAAAATAAGCGCAATTAAAAAGGAAACACAAGATTAACTAAATGCAGGACATTGACATTTGCAATTGACAAATGACAGAAAACAAATACGTATTAGTTGTTGAAATGAATCAACAAGCCGGCACATTAAAATTAGATTCCATAGCCAACTGGACCCAGAAACATTTATAAACACTTTATATAAACTTGCATACGTCGTGTAGGAATTGCTACATACAGACCATCAGCAGCTGTTCCTGGAAAACAAAACACACCGTTTTCAAGAGCCTGTTGTTATATCTTTCATCAGCTTGCAAATAATTAGAATTACTGTTATATTTATATTGGGAGCAATGTACATGCAAGATCACTATTTATATTTTATAAAATACACAGTTATTATAATACCGGCTTCGAGCATGCACTTACATTGCGTGGTTATTTTGTTTATAATACGAAAAAGATATAGATTTCTAAACCAACATATGAAGTCCACTGAAAAAAAATGCAAATCAAGAGAACAACGAATTGTACCTGACGTTTAAGAAATTACAGGATATCCAGCCTAGCTTGTTAAGTGCAATTCGCGTATTGCTGAAAGCACTCTAAATACAAATTCTAATAAGACTTATTACTGTATATTTCACAGCAAATTATTCTTTGTTAGTTTTATTTAAAAGTCTAATGTCAGAGAATAGCACAAGGTAGGTATGGTTGAAAACATGTTATTTATTTCATTTTTGACGTATTTGAAGTAAAAAAAGTTTTATACAACAGACTCAGAATTTTTAATAAACTGCCATCTGAACTAAAAAAAGTGAGGTCCTTGAAAATCTTCAGAAAGATGTTAAAGACGTTTTTTGAATCTTCCTTTTGATTGAGTTAGTTATCGATTACAAAAATTTTTATATTATATATTAAATTGTGTTGTTATAACTCCTTTAACAATTATATCATTTGTTATTTATTAATTTTAAACTTAACTTACGTACATATGACTGACCGCGATTTACTTACTTATACATGAATTTTATTTACATATTTATTTTATTGATTGTTATATATTACGTATTTTGTTATTATTATACTCCAACATTTTACTTAAAGTTGTAGTTTCTTAAATCGCATTTATCTGGAAAACAGCGTATGCAAGTTATAATACCACGTATTGCCATACTTGTTAGTTCATTACTCTTAGGTGCTCTTCGCTTTAGATGCTGATACAGTTTTGTTTAATTAAGTATTTTTACATCATTCTTTCTAACGAACACATGATGTCATTTTTCTTATAATTTTAATGTTAATGCACTAGGAATTGCAGAAAATTATTTTATTATTACAAAGAAAGTCATGTGATAAACACAAAGTTATAGATATGAGAATCATGAATAATCAGCTGCTTCTGATATTATTACAGATCAAATAGGATTTTGTTGCTGCTAATAAACAGAAGATAATTATTGTTTGAATAACTTACAATAAAGTATATGTTAGTATCTTTTTCTCTTATAACTACTTGCATAGAACAAAACAACATTGTAAGCTGTCTAGACCACCATAACACAAGATCTAAATGGTAGTTGCAAGGTGAATACCGAGTGATTATAAATAAATGAACAAAGCCGGTTGACTCCCGACTTCTAGTCTGTGTAAAAGCAATGCATCATCGAATGAAACAATTCCTTCTTTAATACCTTTTAAAGCTTTTCCACGCAAAAATACAGAATTTCTAAGAAAACACAGTCTAGGTACAAACACAGTCTTCATAATTACTTAGAAGTCACGTTGAAATATAGCCAAAGGTCTTAACTGAAATGCGCTTTTGGAAAATGTAAAGATTTTAACATTATTTTGTAAGATTTGTAAATTGTAAAATAAATAATTTTTATAAATAATTATTAGAGAATTTGCAATTTTATACCGTAACATGTGTAATGTACCGTCAAAACGTATATATCTACATAACCACTACTGTTTAATGTAGTACGTCACGGATAGCATAATTTGCAAAAACATCAAACGTACAAACGTAAGCGTGGGAAAACTCGAAATGACGTGTCTACAAAACGTAAAAACATTTGAACCAATGTGGAATAAACAGTTTCATTTCTTGTTAAATTTTTGAGCATTTAATTATTATTTTAGTATAAGAACTTATCAAAAAAAAATGGACAACCCTCGTGAATAGCATAGTATTTATATACGAACATCCCTTGTAGTGGGTAGGGTATGTTCCAGTATGTAGCTTTGTTGAGGTTAGAAGAAATAATTATCTTCAATGAAAACATACTTTTTCATTTTTGCGAAAAGTTTTTTGCCGCGGATAAAGTTTGAATATGTCGCGGAAAATCGTTTTCTAATTTGTTTATCCGTATAGTTCTAAGTTTCACGTCTCACGGGAATTTTATCAAATTATCTACCACGTAACGAACATTCTCACGTCACGTTATGTTGTACGTTAGAAAAATCGCAAACTCCCTATTATTTACATAGTATGCAATCTAACTGGTAACTTCTAATTAATACGCAAACTTCCATACTAACTAAATAGTAAGATTACTAGTAAAACACAAATTTTTCAGGCAAATTCTACTGCGTTCTTTGAAACAGGTATCTGTTCATTCAAGCAAGACCGGGAGATAAATAAACAGGTTATAATTTTGCGGCCAAAAAGTGTCTAACCTGTAATAATTTATACTCTTTTTTGTTTCTAGATGCAATTGTTTTCTCTGCAGATGCTTCACGATAAATTATCGTTGACTGTTTGTGGATGTTTTAATTTGGAATACTCTCTTATAATAAAGGTAAGAAAAGAATTAACCATTTCCATATTAATTAATTGTACCGCATCTCCTACATTCAGTTTTTAATTTTCTCTTTACCATTTACTTGGGCTTTCTTTTCGAATGCAGTTATCATTTTTCTCTATTGGGAAAATATGCAAAGAACACTTAGAGTTGTTAAAGTTCTTTCCAGAGACAGCCTGTATATGTTGTGCATTGACAAGAATTTATTCTCGTCTTCTGGTTATAACCAGATAAATGTAATGTTTGAAACTTGAGCAACTTTGGATATTATTATTAGTATGTCATTTTGAGATTATC
This sequence comes from Ignelater luminosus, assembly GCA_011009095.1. Classification (NCBI taxonomy): domain Eukaryota; kingdom Metazoa; phylum Arthropoda; class Insecta; order Coleoptera; family Elateridae; genus Ignelater; species Ignelater luminosus. The sequence goes on from VTPC01091310.1 coordinate 148,356, forward strand.
ATCAATGAGCATGGTCGAAATTACGTGAGACGAGAACTATAAGGGCCAAATACATGGTAACATTTATTGACATCAAGATTCATGCAAGCATAAGGCAAACAACAAATGTACTTAGAATACATGAAGATGGTCATTTTGCTGAAGTTATTCACAGTGAAACCGCTAGCGCTGGTCTGATTTCAGCAAGAATAACAACCACTTCTATAGAAAGCAAACCTATTGTTCAGAAGAGCATAAATTTGAGAGTTTTATGGCGGACATAAATTTCGTACATTTAATGTTGCAGGCTTGATTTTCACTTTTTTGTACTTATGAGCCGTAGTTTTTACAATATGGAAATGTATAGATATTCTCGATACCAGTACGCTGTCACACTAATCTTCAGGCGCAAGACTAAAATCTCAATGCAGAGTACCTGCAAAGTATCAAGAAAATGTTTTTATATTCGACCTTAGTAGTTAGTCCCCAAATTTAAAAAAAAAGATGAAATACATTGGCGAGCAGAAAAGCAGGCCATACATATTACGGTGTTTAATAGCAACTTGGCAAAGCCCGAATACATACGCCAAGAATTGTGACTTTTTGCTGAGAAAATTACTGTTTTGGGCTAACCTTTCCTAAGCCCAGACTTACATAACTACTATCGAACATGTATGGGACGTGTTTGGAGGGCGGGTTGGGAATCGATCACCATTTCTTAACACACTGGAAGAACAGCAAACGACTCTTAGGAAAGAATGAGAGAATCTAACACAGGAATTTATATAAAACCTGATAAGGAGAACGAATAGAAGGATGCGAGCTGTTATAAATGCAAGAAGAAGCAGTACTCGCCTTATTAGATATCAAAGACTCGTTTGTTATCGGTTCTTTATTGTTTATCATTTTTCTTGCAATTTTATCGTTTTATTACTTTATTTGAAAATTATCCTAAACTATTATTATTTTTGTTTGTAATAAACAAATTAAATATTTGTATTAAATTAAATAATCAGAGAGCAAAGCAATACATTTTCCTATCAAATTTCAGATTTTAGCAGCTGTAGTTACCAACTTAGTAGTTCTTCTGCAATTTTACGCAATACTTGAAGAATAGTAAGAAAACTCCTTGAAGTTCTAAGAGTAACATTCGCAGTATGAATATCCAATACGCCTTAAAAGCCTGAATACTTCAGATATGAAATAAATGTGTACCATCCTAAAGCCCCAAAGTACATAATAAACAACAATTGTAGTATATTCTTTATAATGTATTTATTTCAACGTTTTAAAGAAAATATAACACACTTAGCATCTACTAATTTGCTTTATATTTTTCACCTCGTGCATATTTTTCGACATTTCTTCTGTACTTACATCTTAGAAAATCTTAAAACAAGATTTTATTATAGATCCTGTATTGTAAAGGAGCTCTTGTTTAGCTTCCATAAAGCAAACCATTTACAAATTTGCAGTCCTGCATTTCATTAAAGATATCCAACCTACTATAGTACGTTAAGTAGTAATAAAGCCGCAATTGAAATTCTGACGTGGAATGACCTCATTAGAGTCGGAATGTTTGACAAGTCGACTTCATTTATTATTATTAATAATATGAACAATTACGTACAAACAACACATTCAATGTGTATATTTATCAAAAGTATATAGTATAAAGTATAATAGAGGACATGTCTTGCCCAGAAAGTGGAAACAATGTAGCCTAAACACTTTGCAACACACCGTCTTGTTTTTCATCTGAAGCCACTCCACAAGTCAACAAACATAAACGCAAATAAAAGTTTTCTAGGTGTGGAGGAATAATGGTAACCCTAAGAGTAGATTTCTTTTTTGTTATCATCTCAGTTTGGTTTAGAATGGGTTTCACCCACCTTTGATAAAGCTTCTTGCATACAAACTCTAGACTATCAATCAATTTACAAAAAACCACTTCTAGAAAATAATCAAAGGCCAAACATAAATACTGGTGTTTCAATAAACTTTATCATGGTGTTGGAGTCAGGTCGTTTGGACATAAAGTTCGTTGGGCGCGAAGTTGTTAGGATGGAGCGCGGCGATCGCTTAGATAAAACACAGAAAATTTCCTTTTTTAAAAGATCTAAGCTGAAGGTTACTACGTTGAATTCAGTATGATTATTAATATATGTTGATATCATTCGATTTTCTTGTATGTGGTACCCTAAACATAAAAGAAAATAAAATAAATATTTTAGGTCCAACTGACGCTTGAACGAATATGCTTCCAAATTACATTTTTTGGATATAAAAAGCAGAGTAAAAATATGAATAAGAACAAATATCCGTTGGATTCAAAATTTGATAGAAATTCCAAATATACAAAATACAGTGTGTAAAAAAAGTAAGGCACAAATTCCTTTATGGCGTTATTTTTAATTTTTCGGAAGAATGCTCGAACACGTCGATTTTATTTATTTATCAGCAATATTTTAAGCAAAAAATCTTTGTTCCAAATGTCCAGATGGCGTGAAAACGCCATTTTAAAAAAAAAATTTAAATACAACGGGCACTTGAGTAATAGCTCATTTTGAAGTTCTCACTGATACATATACATGTCCAAGTTTCAGGAAATTTCAACTCCCCAAAACAAAATGGCGACCTGTCAAAGTTATTGTTTTTGTTATTGTTATCCGTAGCAGGCCATGTTATTAAATAAATTAGGTGCTTTTTGTTGCGTTTGAGTTTCATGACCACAACCAAGCATTATCAGTATTTCGATTATTTCTGTTTCAGTTAGCTTCATCATGGAAAACGTCGATTACTTTGAAAGTTTGCAGTTAATTATAATTTACCGTTCTAATGGCAAGTGAATGTAGAGTCATGCATCTTAGATTATCCTCGAATAGTAATAACATGGCCTGCTACGGCCGTGAACAATAACAAAAACCATAACTTTAACAGGTCGGCACTTTGTCTTGGAGAGTTGACATTTTCTGAAACTTGGACATTAAACGTATATCATTGAGAGCTTCAAAATGAGCTATTACACAAGTACTCTTTACATTTACATTTTTTTAATAAAATGGTATCCTGACACCATCTTGAAATTTGGAACAAAAACATTTGCTTAAAATATTGGTGATAAGTAAATAAAATCGACGTGTTCGAGCATTCTTCCGTAAAATTAAAAATAATGCCGTAAGTGAATTTGTGCCTTACTTTTTTTACACACTGTATATAGGGTGCTGCTTTAAATAGGAAAGTGGATATCATTTTTAGTGAAACAGAAAGTGCTGGTGAACTGCGACTGCATTGTTTCCGGTAGAGTAAATATAATCTCTTAATTTATTTATTCTAATTTTATTAATGTACTACGCTTATTACTTATATCAACTAAGACTACAAGACATAAAATAACAATATAACATTAGAGTTTGTTCCATTTTGTTGTATTAACCACCTCGTGGTTTATCTCTTTTCGAGTAAAATAATCGGGTTTCAGTTTATTTATTAAGTTTTATTTCCATCAAATAAAACGTCATCTCTTATCAAACTATATAAAACGTTTCATTATACTTATTGTTATAAAGTATTTAAAGAGTGGCTAAAAAAAGGCGTTTTGAAAAAGACAATAGTGAATGTTCATTATATGATTATAATATATTTAATAACAAAGAGCATAATGAAAAAAATGTTTGCTGTTTGACAGAAGAGGACGTTTTCATTCGAAAAGTTAATACACTGTAATTTGATGGAAATAATTTTTTAAACAAATCTATGTGTTATTTTTGAATTAGTAAAGGTTAATTGTTTAGCGGTTGCGGTATACAATTTGATGAACAAAATTTTTATAAGTAAACTTACGAAAGAAATGTTATGTAAATTCTTTGAACAATATAACATATCTGCCAAAGTTTTTTTTTGTTGAAGTTAATTAAATTACACCTAATGACATTACAACTGACTAATGTCAAAAAAAATGAAGTATAGTTCATCAGACATTTGAAAAATAAAAAGTCAATAGAATTATCATTATTACAGAATATAAATTGAATGCACTTAATCATAGTGAACGTAAAGAACCCGGAGAGCAAGAGGATGTACGAGGTCTGTTCAAAAAGTATCGCGAACTTTGTGTTTTTTCAAAAATGATTTATTTATTCATGAATATCTATTTTGTCCCCTTCAAAGTAATCCCCATCAGATATTATACACTTGTGCCAACGTTTCTTCCAATCCTCGATGCACTTCATAAAATCATTTCTTGTGATCTTGTTCAGCTCCTCCTTCGATGCCGTCTTTATCTCCTCAATCGTAGCGTAGCGTCGTCCTTTCATGGGCCTCTTCAGTTTCGAAAACAAGAAAAAGTTACAGGGGGCCAGGTCTGGGGAATACGGTGGCTGCGGCATCATTAGTGTGTTGTTTTTGGCCAAAAATTCGCGCACAAGCAACGATGTGTGAGCAGGGACGTTATCATGGTGCAAAAGCCAATTTTTGTTCTTCCACAAATCCCGGCGTTTCTGGCGGATTGCTTGGCGCAAATTGCGCATAACTTGCAGGTAATATTCCTTATTAACCGTTCTACCCTGTGGCAAAAACTCATGATGCACCACGCCCCTGCAATCGAAGAAAACTGTAAGCAAAACCAAAAGCACGCTCTTCGTCGTTCACATCTTCTCGGCCCTCTGAGAACATTTTGTACCACCGATAAACGTTGCTTCGGTCCAAGGTAGCTTCACCATATGCGACAGTCAACATTCGGAATGCGTCCCCGCACTTAATTTTGTTTTTCACACAAAATTTGATACAGATTCTTTGATCCATTTTTTATAATAGGCAAAAATTGAAGACGACCCAAAACACGTCCAAGCAAAACAGCTGTCAAAAATTAACTGAACATTCAAAATGGCCGAACTTGTCGGCATAAGTGAGGGACATGAGTACCAACATAACGCCACAAAAAAATCGAAAATCGAATATACGTAACCCGCGGCAATTCAAAATTCGCGATACTTTTTGAACAGACCTCGTATGTGTGTATGTAAATAGCGGTACAATAGTCTATTCTTTAGACGTATTATAAATTCCTTTAATTATTATTACATCAAAACACTACTTTCAAACGAAGTGTATTAAATTATTGATTTTATATCAATCATCGTCTACGCACAGAAATCGACCAGCAAACGCCGTTTATTCATTAAAACGACATGACTGTGTTTTCCCCAGCAAAAAACATAGCAGCATCTTTATCTCCATTATTTATTTACGGCAGAATTACAGGGTTGGCTCCATATAAATTGAAAATTACTAGCAATCATGTGACAGCAGTAACAGATAAAGTATTAATTATAGTAAGAGTATTAGTTACTATTATAATTCTTTGTTTAGAAAAACCTAAAAATGTACTAGATATGGATGGACATGGTCCCATTTTACGTTTTCTACAATATATCGTAGACTTTTCAAGTATAATTACTTGTAACCTATATGTTTTAATTGGATTCTTGGAAAGGCATAAAATTGTATACATCGTGAAAGAATTATTATCTACGGACTGTCAACTGCAGCTCCTTCATATCGAAATAAACTATTTCAAAGATCAACTTGCTGTCATCGCTCTTATCATCTTTCAAGTAACTAAAATTGCCGTTTTGGTTCTACTAGCAGGTATACATATGCAAGACAACCATTCATATGTCATGCGATATACAATATTTTTATTAACAAGTTCAAACATACATTTACATTTTGTGATTATTTTGTTTATAATAATGAGAAGGTACAGAATTATCAACCAATATATAAACTCTATCGAGAAAGGTAAACGTAAGAATAATACCGAATTGTTACTGATACTAACGAAATTGAAAGATATTCACGAGAATTTGTTACGTACGACTCACGTTTTACTCAAAGCATTTCAATTAGAAATCCTGATCAGATTCGCTACCATATATGTAACGACGAATTACGCCTTGTTTTTCTTAATTAAGAGTTTAACACTGATAAATGACACAAACTACGTGTGGTTGAGAACATATTACTTTATTTTCGACATATCAGAGATAATACTTGTGGTTATTGTCTGCAGTCCTACAACAGATGAGGTAAGGTATTAACCACATATCCACATTATTTACACACTATGAATTTCTGAGCAGATACTAGTTCACGCAAGCAAGCTTTTTTATGACTCTTTTAAGTTGTACGAAATTAGAAGTAAAAAGCTGGTTATCCGACATATGCATTGTTGGTTAATTACCTGCCGTCAGACAACTTGTTTTTTTTTCATTTATTACCTGTCAATTGGACTTCTACTGCCATAAACCCAACCTTTTAGAGTGGAATATACGTGCACATCACGAAAGGCGAAACATACATTTCTCCTTGCAAACATTATTCCAGTACCTCTACTTGTAATAGTTCTGAGAATATTAGATTTAAGAAACCTCAATTATTGTAACATATATAAAATAAATGCTCTAAATACAAAACTATGTAAAATGTCCCATTTAAAATTAGAAAAGGTGATGTCATTTCCAGTAAAACTAGAAGCTCTCGAGTGATGTTTGCAAAAGCACACATTTAAGTTTGAAAATCAGTTTAGTTATGAATAGATTGATAAATAAGCAAAATTAGTGAGTCAACCAGGTTTCAAGCACACCCAAAATATCAATATTTATGTTATCTTTTAATTACTCTACTCTAATATAATGCATACTACACGCTGCCACATACAACCGCAGGAATAACAATATAAAACAATTAGAGGTTTGTTTCATTGGTTAAAAGTATAAACGAGTTAAACCATTACATTAAAAATCTTTTATGCTCAAAGAAACAAAACGTAAAACGCCCGAATATTCAATAAACCAACCTTTTATTTTCCACAACTAAGAATATTGTCGAATCTTCATATGCGTTAAGTACTTACGACAGAATTGCAAAGTAAACTTCATATAAACTAAAAATTACAACTAATGATGTGATAACAACGCCGGACACAATATTAATTATAAGGATATTAGTTACCACCATATCGAACGTTTCTATCCGGTTATATATAGAGGTTTGAGCAAACTTTTTATCTATCCCTGCCATCTTAGACTTTAGGCATTCTTTTCATTCATTTAGCTGTGTATAGGACAACAATAGTCTTGGGATCATTATATGTAGAATAAAATTCTGAACAACTTTCATTTGAAACATTTTTTTTTTTCTGAAATGCATAACAAAGATAGAATTCAACATTTAAAATGTTACATTCAAACGGGACATACAATACATGCTTCCCGAAGTAACAAAATCTTCAGTTTTAAACAATAAGTTGACCAGAAATTATGGTCTAATTTATAAAGAAAGAACCTATCGGGCTGAATTATTATGTTAACTCGAGCTAAGGTGCAGAAAAAGATGGACATAAAATAGTTTTAGAATCATCCTGTATGTCAATATTTTTCGTTCATATTATTTTTTGTGAAACAGGTGTTACCTCTTAATTAATTTATTTCCATTTATTATATTACACTTATTGTATCAAATAACGCTGAATACGAATAATGAATTAAAGCGGTCATTGTTAAAAGGGGATATGTAACAAAAATAAAGTTGTTGGTAAAATTAAACAAACTGCCTAACAAAAATAAAAGGAATTTTCTTATTACTTTAGTGATGACAGTTTTCTCTTGACTTTTCTACAAATTTTTTACAACAATTTGAAATTTTGCACATATCCCCTTTTAACAATGACCGCTTCAATTCAACATGAACAACCAACGTTTAATTACAAGCATTAACTCGTTAAATTATTATTAGCGCAATACTGTTAAAATAAAGAAAATGCAGCAGCTTTTATAAAATTCTTTTAATTATAAACAACTTCAAATTGAATACAATGCACGATGTTCTTATATTTTTAAGAACTACAGCCATCTTTTTTAGGGAGCAAAATAGTGTCTATGCATACGCTTAAATAACAAAGTTAAACTATTTTGGCGGGTTTGTTCAAATAGTATAACATTCTAACACCCTCCCTCAAACCAGACAAAATTTCTAAACATGCCCTTTAACTTAGCCTTAACATTTTAACTAAATTAACAAATTTTTCATGACACAAAGACTTAGTAAAAATATCTGCTAACTGATCATCTGTACTAACACAGACTATCTTCATTATTCCTTCAACTATTAAGTCTATTACAAAATGAAATTTAACATCAACATGTTTACATCTTATTATTTTCAAAATTCTGAAGCAACTTAATTGCACTTTGATTATCTTCAAATAAAATAAATGGTAATGAATATGTAATATGCAAATCATCTAACAAATTCCTTATATATAAAAGTTCACAACTTGCCATACATATGGCTACAAATTCTGATTCAGTACTGGACAGTGATACAACTGATTGTTTTTTTAGAACTCCAGATGACAAGATTATCAAATAATTTAAAACAATATCCACTTACTGATTTTCGATCAGCATCATTTGCCCAATCTGCATCAGAGAAACCTTGTAGATCATTATCTGAACAACAGAAACTTAATTTTAAATCCACTGTAAACTTCAAATATTTTAATACTCTCAGCAGGTGCTTAAAATGCACATCCGTTGCACAATCCTGATATCTACCAAAATAACTTACACAATAACAGATATCCGGCCTTGTACCCATCATTATATGCATTAGTGAACCTAAAAGTTCCTTATAAGGCAGTTTGGTTTTCAAATTCTCATCGCAATTTCTTTCTAAAACTAAATTATTTTCAATAGGTGTTTTAAAATTTTTACAGTTTTCTACATTGAAACGTTTCACTAAATTATTAATTGCAGAAATTTGATCAATAGTTATAATTTTGTTTTCAAAATCTCTACAGATTCTTATTCCTAAGAAATTGTTAACAAAGTCTAACTTTTTCATTTTAAAAGTTTCACACAATTTTGATTTTACATAATTTATAAAATTTTTATCATTACATGCTAACAAAATGTCATCTACATATAATAGCAAATAGCATCCTATGTTCTGTTTAAGAAAAACAAACAAACAATGGTGAGATTTTGAACGTCTGAAATTTAAACTTGACAAAAAGGTGTTGAATCTTTCATTCCATGTTTTAGGAGCTTGTTTTAAGCCATAAATAGCTTTATTCAATAAACATACTTTGTTTTCATAATTTTCATTAATTTCTAAACCCTCATCCTGTTCAAACCCTCTAGCAACTAATTTTGCTTAGTAAATTAATTTTCCTTTATTATTCTCTTTTGCTCGAAACACCCATCTGTTACTTATAACTTCTTCATCTTCAGGTTTATTAACCAATTTCCATGTCTCATTTTCTTGTAAGGCATTTAACTCGTCTTCAATGGCTCGTTCTCAATAATTCCATTTTGAACTTCTCTTTGCTTCTGCATATGATTTGGGAACATCACAAAAATTACTTAATAAGGCTAGACAACCTAAATCTATTTCATAATCTTGAAAATGTAGTGGCAACTTTATACTTCTCTTCGGTCTCGCATCATCTTCTTTAACACCATCTACGTCAGCTTCTGAATCTGTATCTTTTTCTTCAACATCATTTCTTTCATCTTCAAAAAGTTTATTTTCCTTTCTATTTCCTTTCACTATACAAAAACTGTCTTCATTGAAAATAACATTTCTACTATGAATAATCTTGTTTTCTGTCTCATTTAATAACCTATACCCATTTTCTGCATAACCTATAAATCTACATTTCACTCCTTTGTCATCCAATTTAGTTCGAAGTGAGTCGGGTATTCTTGCATATGCTGTACACCCAAAGACACGGATATTGGACACATTTGGTTTTTCCTTTAACCATAATTCATAAGGTGTTCTGTTTTTAATTAAGGAAGACTGCGTTCGATTTGTTATGTACGCAGCAGTAAGTACTGCTTCTTCCCAATAACTTTTACTCATTTCAGCTTGCATAATCATTGCTCTTGCTTTATCCATTAGTATTTGGTTCATCCTTTCGGCAACACCATTTACTTGGGGAGTGTAGGGTGGTGTATATGAAATTTGAATACCTTTTTGTGCACAGAAATTAGTAAGTGATTTTGAACAATATTCACCCCCATTATCACATTTGATTTTTGCTATTTCTTACTACAGAACAACGCTGCTACCTTGGCCTCATAATTCTTAAAGCATTCAAATACTTCAACTTTGGATTTAATTATATATACCATTACAAACCTTGAATAGTCATCTGAACGTTCTCCTTGTGCATAAACATTTTTGTTTTTCTCAATAGAAATAGTACCATCAACACATACTATTTTAAAGCCAACTTTTTCTATCGTTGAAATGGATAATAAATTTACCCTTAATTCAGGAACACAAAAAACATTTCTCAATGCAATTGGTATTTTCTTATTTCCTACTGAACTTATTACTTTTACATCACCATAACAAGTTGCAACCATACATTTTCCTCTTTCCGCTAACTGAATGGACTTTGGCTCATCAAAATATTTTTTATTAATCAGAATTCCCTCATCACTAATATAATGATGTGTTGCCCCCGAATCCGCATACCACAAAATAATTTCATTTGAATTTTTACTTGCTTCCTCTGCTGAAGTTGAACAAAAGGCTACATCTTCTTTTCCTGTTTTTCTATTACTGATGGTTGTGCAATCTTCATCGTCTTCTTTAACATAATTAGCTCGGCTATTATTTCTACCAGTTTTCTTAACATTTCTGAAGCAATTTATTGCTTTATGCCCGAACTTATTACACACAAAGCACTTTATACCACATACATTTTTCAAATGTCCCATTTTTCCACAACGATAACACTTTTGGTTTACTTTTGTAGCAACAAATGAGGCATCTATTTTACTTTTAATCTTAACTGAAGTATTTTTATTCAGTTTAAATTCTAACAACCTATTTTTAATTAACATAAGTTTTAAGTTGTCTTCTGATACCGTTCTTATTGCTGTAACAACACTTTCATATTCATGTGGCATTGATAATAACAGGAGACATGCTATATCTGACTCTTCGAAGTTCGTTCCCAAGCTTCTTAATTCTCTGAAGATTTTATCGTACTTAGAAACATGCTGCTGCAAATCTTCTTGTGTATCATACTTCAAATTAACTAATTCTTTTAATAAGTAGAACTTTGAACACGTACCTTTTTTGCAAACGTTATTTCTAATTTCTTTAGCATTTCAACGGCTTCATCTATATCTTTTATGTATTCTAAATGTGAATCTGCCACACTCTGAATTATAATATTTCTGGCTTTATTATTTTTCTTCCGGCACTGTTCATCTTTCTCATTTTCTTTGATGCTCTTTAACACAACGTCAACTTCGACCGCTTTTAGTACCGATTCCATTCGAAACTTCCAATTATCAAAATTGCTACCGCTAAACGGAATAATACCGTATTTATTTTCACTTAACACTTCCAATCGGTCCATTGTTTTATCCTTTTTTAATACCTGCTCAATTCTACTCGTTTACTTTCAACTTTTATCAAACTTTCAGCTACACTGAACTATATTGGCCTATACTTGAGTACACTGGGCCCATAACCAATGTTAAAATAAAGAAAATGCAGCAGCTTTTATAAAATTCTTTTAATTATAAACAACTTCAAAATGAATACAATGCATGATGTTCTTATATTTTTAAGAACTACAGCCATCTTTTTTAGGGAGCAAAATAGTGTCTATGTATACGCTTAAATAACAAAGTTAAACTATTTTGGCGGGTTTGTTCAAATAGTATAACATTCTAACAAATAGTACTTTCTAAAAAGGTATATTAAGCTATCGATTTTATACCTATGCCCGAAAGAATAAACCCCTATCGGCATTTGCTCTAAGACACAATATGACAGAACCTTCTCCAGCTGACAGTAAGAAAGCAGTAAAATCTTTATCCCTGTTAAATAAATATGGTAAAATTACTGAGTTGGCTCCATATAAATTGAGAATTACTAACAATAATATAACAGTAGTATTAGATAAAGTGTTAATGATAATAACGTTATTAATTATTAGTGGGGTAGGGGTTGTTAAGATGTCAATTGTGACGTATTTGCCTGTTTTCTGGATTATAAAACGGCTTTTGATCAATGCCAACACGATGAAATGATAACAACGTCGAAAGAGGCAAGCATTGACTCAATGAACATCAGAATTTAACTAATTTGTACTGGGGGCAAAAAGCGGCAGTACGAGTAGACAATCAATTCACACGACCCGTAGCGATACAGCGGAGAGTTAGGCAGTGCTGTGTGCTGTCAGCTGTACTATTTAATCTCTATGCAGAACATATCTTTAGAGATGCATTGAAAGGAGTTACAATTAGTATTAAGATAAATGGCCAAGTGATCAATAATCAATAATATACGTTATGTTGGTGATAGGGTACTGATAACAAATAACTTTGGTGATCTAAAAAAAACAAAATTCATGGTAGTCAGTAAAACTCCACAACAAACAAATAATCTCACGGTTAACGATCAAACAATCTAACATGTCAAAAACTTCGTATACCTAGGTACTGTAATGTCAGAGACTTGGGATCACTCGATTGAGATTGAAAACCGTATTGAAAGAGCCAGAGATACTTTTATTAGAATGAAATGAGTCGAGAGTTGGACCATGTCGAAGAATACTGAAGACCGGATTAGAGCTTTCGAAATGTGGGTATTTCGTAGAATTCTCCGAATTTCTTGGGTTGATCACATCCCTAACATTGAAGTACTCCCAAGAATGAAATGCCAACCCGAGGTAATGGCGGCAGTTAAGAGACGGAAGCTTGAATACCTTGGGCACGTCATGAGAGGTATTCAAATACTTAGGAAAAAACTTACAAATATACGGTTCTGAATGGGCGTGGTCCCATTTTAACCTTTCTAGCATATACTCTAGAATACATAAATTTACGTCGTGAAAGAATTGGTACATACAGGCTATCAGCTGGATGCCAAAACAAGCCATTTCCGAACTCAGCTTGCTGCTATATCTTTCATCGGCTTGCAAGTAATTAAAATTGCTGTTATATTTATATTGGAAGCAATATATCGTACTTGCAAACTTCAAGACAGCACCGAACTGTTCCCGATATAATCAAAAAATCAAAAGATATTCACACGACTTTGTTAAATGCAACTTGCGTGTTACTGAAAGAATTTCAAATTCAGATTCACTACTGTATATTTCACTACGAATTATTTTTTGTTCTTTTTATTTAAAAGTTTAAAAACAGAAAATTGCACAAACTATGTATGGTTGAAAACATATTACTTCATCTTTGATATATCAAAAGTAATACTTTTCGCAATCGTATGTGGTTCTACAATAGATCAGGTAAGATACTCAACAGTTCTTCATATTTACACACTCGACAAGTTCCGATTACGTTATCCATTTGTATACCGGTATGATTTCATATTTTGACTTTTAATCAATATATTGTATGCAAATACTACATAATAAACAGAGACACATTTTGATAAAAAGGAAAACATTCAAATACGAGGTTTCTGAGATATTTTTTTTATGTAATAAATCAAATAAAATTCAAGTGCGTATTAAAATGGTAGGTTCACTAACTAAATTATTTTCTAATATGTTATGCAACAGTAGAATACAATAATAACAGCAAGCCTTCACTAAAGAAAAAGATGTTTGCTTCTAACAACGTTATTGATACTGTAACACCATTACACATTTGTGGAAGAATAATTGGATTAGCACCATACAAATTAGAAATTAAAAATGGAAAGATAGTACTAACACCAGACAGAATTCTAATTCTACTGAGAGTAATTACTATTACTGCCATATCTCGTTTGCTCGATATATCATCGTGGGGAATAGAAGATGGGAAAAACTACGGTGTTATTTTAATATTCATGTACCATTTATTACAATTAAGTAATATGATTATATGCGATCTGCACATTATTACTGCATATTTCCATAGGCGAAATATGGTACAATTATTAGAAAGTCTTATGAATATAGACAGAATTTTTGAAAATTTAAAAATAAAACTTCCACATAAAAAACAAAAAGTTCTAGCAACAGCTTTCATTTTGACACACATTCTTAAATTATTTATATTGGGAGCATGGATGTTAAGTGTAAACCATATTGATGATGAACATTATTTGGATGCTTTGAATGTGATATTTATTACTATCGGTTCAAGCATACATGTACAATACGCAATATTTCTAATGATAATAACTAGTCGGTTTAGAGTGCTGAATGAACAGAAACGCTCTTTGATTATTGAATCAAGTCAAATATGGGAATCTCAATTTTTAAAATTCAAACATATTCATTTCAAGCTGATTGAAATAACTCGATGTGTGAATTATATATTCCAACAACAAATTTTATTGAGATTCATAACATTGTACATAACACTGAATTATGGTTCGTTTTATATATTTAAAAATTTGAATGTTGAGGATTTACAATTTACTGGATTTCGAACATATTTGTTACTGTCTGATGTAATGGAGATCATAACAATATCAGCAGCTTCTGGTATTATTATAGATCAGGTAACTTTTTTATTAATGCTGATAAATAGAAGATATTATTTAAATGTCTTACAAGAGACCACCAGCATCTCTATTATTAGTTTTCTTACTCTTTGCAACTATTTATTTGCATAAAACAAAAAATATCTTAAACTGCTTTAAGTATCAATAACAAAAATATCGGGTGATTATAAATGAATGAAGATATTTGGTTGATCTTCCTTAACGAACTTCTATCGTAGTTCTATAAATTTATTATTCCGCTCTTAAATCATATTTAATCATCCTAGAATGGTTGGATAATACAGATTAACTAACTGTACGTATTTATTATGGAAATGTTATTTCTATTACATTAGCCGACATAATCTGAATTTAAAGCAACAGTATGAAACTTCAGGGTATACTCGATCATCTTTTGAATTACTTCATAACATCATTTGTTGAAATATACGTAGAAATTCCCTTTCATGTCATTTAATAATAATCACCTAATGGAATTCATCGTTTGTTTCTAAAATTGGCAAAACCAGCGTAAACTAGACTAAAAATGTCAATTGCCTTGTCAAATTAAATTTGTATTATACCGGGTGTTCGACAACTGAGACGAAAATGTTTATAGCAGAAAGTTTCTGGATGCATAATTGCTCCTCAATTTAAGAACTTTAAATCTGACAACATAGACCGACCATACAAGCAATAATTGTGAAGATCCAGTAACCAAACAAGCCTCACTTGATTTATTTAAGATGTAAAATTAATAAACTTATAATTTACAAATTTACTCAAATTGATCGTAAAAATTAAACTTAATATAACTTAGTTTAACAAATGTTCAAATTGTCTTCGTTATCTTCCAGGCAGGCAAGGTGGTTGCTCGCGATGGTACTGCATTATTAAAATTTCTAAGAATTTGTACAATAATTAATTTCACACTGTTCATTATTCGTGCTTGTAAATCTTTTAGATTTTCTGGAGATGTTTGGTAAACATTTTCTTTCAAAAAAACTCCAAGAGATTTAAATCAAGGAATCGCGGCCACCACGATGTAGGGCTATTACGACCTGCCCAACGCTGCGAAAGATTTTCGTTCAAGCATTTACTGACGTTATAGGCATAATCAGCTGGTTCACCATCATGTATCCAGATCAGTCCATTTCGTAAATTGAGTGGAAAATCGTCTATCAGTTTATTAGTGAATTGAAAATAATTTTCTCTATTCAGGCGTTGCGGTAAAAAGTGAGATCCAATAATGTTGCCTGCTAGTACTCCTATCCAAACACTTAAACACAATCTGACCTGGTTTTCGTGAGCCTATTGTGACAATTAAAAATGACGCCTCTTGAGAAAAAATGGCTTCAGTTCACAATTGTTGATATATCCTTTCATAATATTGCAAGTGCCAGGTGTAACCCATGCTGCTTTTTATTTTACAAAGTACTTTTTGTTCAAAATTTCCAACTTTGATTGCCTCGCGAAGAAAAAGAAGACGTCGACGAACATTTTCGTATTACTTTTCTTTTCAGTTTTAGTCGGGAAATCTTACTACGTGAAGCTGTTCTGCCAATTGCCGAACACCCTGTATACAAGGTATCTCACTTAAGCTGATTTCGTCCTAATTCTGTTATTTATACAGCCACGTCAAAAATCCCAAAAACTGTTCCTTTTGATACCAGACGTTCCCTCAACTAATTGTATTTCCTCTTATAAAGGATGTTGCATGTACGCCTAACTTAATTTAAATCTTTTATCTTAAACACGATTCCCCTGTTAATATATTTACGTATTTGAGATACTCGCGGAATTTACTTTTCAACATCTTAAGTCTAGTATAAAAAAAGAAATATAATCTAAGCACGTTTGCAAACTTATCAACTTCTTTCCTAAACAATCATAGGTCAGTAGAATATCATGACTAACATTTTCTAAAATCTCTCTAGTTCCGTAAAGATATTCAGATGGACCCTATCGTCTCTAGCAAAAAGAAAATTCTAATAAAAACGTTTCGACCTTGCGAGAAGTAAACGTAAAGGTTTGAATATATCAAGAATGTCTGACGGAAGCTTCTTGAATCCAATGATGAAGAGATTAAGATATTCTAGGGTTAGAAAGGAAAAAGAATCGGACGACAACTCTTCAACATACTGCTTTTAATACTTTCAGGAAGCCTAGACAGTATTTTTCGACTCAAAACAGCTAAACCTCTCTGCAACCAGAAACGGGAACTTCGAGAAAGGATAGTGAAAGACTCTCAGAAATTTAATTCAGATCTCAGAAAATTAGAACAACTATGTAGAAAAAAAGATTTCATTTGACAATTTTTCTACGATGTCTGGAACAGGAAAGTTACGGGCCTTTGCCAGGCAGAAATACGCAATTGCTAAGAAAAGCAAAAGTTGGAGCACAAGTATAAATCTTCATATTAACCAGAGAGGTCACGTTCGAGTAAACCACGGGTCTTAATTGTAACGCGCTTCTCGAACACATTTTATCATGAAGTAATACCGTAACAAATTTTGTAAAGAGTACTACAAGTACTGGACTTTCTATAATTATTCGTCTTCATACTATGTAATTAGGTTGTTAGCTTATAATTAATATGCAAACCTCCATAATAAATAAATAGTAAGATTATTAGTAAAATACCAAATGTATTTTTTCAGGCAAATTCTACCGCGTATTTTGAAGAAGGTGTTAGTTCATTTAAGCATGACCGGCAAATAAATAAACAGGTTATAATTTTCTAGCCAAAAAGGCAATAATTTATATTTTTTACTTTCTAGATGCAATTGTTTTCTCTGCAGATGCTTCACAATAAATTATCCTTGACTGTTTGCGGATGTTTTAATTTGGAATACTCCCTTATAATAAAGGTAAGCAAACAATCAGCCATTTACCATGGAGAATGTCCGAACGTATAAGTAATTTGCATGCTATAAACAGTCAAGAATCAAAATAGAATATTCACGCAAATAAACAAGGCAGACAACAAAAGTACTTACGTGAGGATAATAATCTTGCTGGTGGCACCACTGTCGTTTGTCTTTCATCAAGAATAGCTAAATTCAATGCAAACATTTATGCTTGCAAGAATGATCTTCACTTACTTGTACTTATAAAACCTTCTTTTTATAATATATCAAAATTATGTCAGATTTCAAACAGATTTAATAATTTTATATTATCAAATTTCAGATTCTGGCAGCTGTAGTTACCAACTTAGTAGTTCTCCTACAATTTTACGCAATAATTGAAGAATAGTCAGAAAATATCGTGAAGCTTGAAAAGTAGCATTCGCAGTATGAGCATCCAATGTACCTGTGAAGCTCGAGTAGTTCAGAAAAGAAATACGTCTGTACCAACTTAAAGTTTCAAAATACATAATGAAGAACAATTATAGTATAGTATTTATTGTAGTATAATACTTCAGCTATTTTGTTAAATTATTTAAAGAGCAATATAACAAGCTTATGCTTACTAACTATATATCCGCTTTATAACTTACACTTTTAGTAGATCTTTGGACAGGATTGTGTTATAAATTGTTTAATAATAGGACATTTTCCTAGCTTCCATAAAGCAGACCATTTTCCAGACTTGGATTTCAAGCAAGAAATCCTGTATTGCAGTAGGCTCCAGAAAAAAACGCTTTAAAAGATATCATCTAAGAAATGAAGCACGCCTATCATTTCTACTTGTTTTACTAAGAGAAGGGTTTGAATTCCTTATGTAACCCAAATTTTCTGTAGGGTCCTTAAATACCGTATTGACCGTAGGCTAAAAAGCTTTCTGAATAAATTAAATAATGCACATCAACCAAGAGCACTCTACTAATCAGTTCATATTTGTCGTTATCAAGACAGTTCTAGCCTTAATAAAAGCAGCTGCGTGGTGTACGAGGGAGGTTCAATAAGTACCCGTGTTAGAAATGAAGACACAATTTTTTTCAAAATTTTTTTTTTATTTTTCAACATAGTCTCTTTTTAGAAATATACACTTCTCCCAACGTTCCTGCCATTTTTTAACCCCTCCAAAAAATAGGATTTGTCGAACTCTCCAAAATACGCCTCTATCTCGGCGATGACATCCTCGTTTGAGCTAAATTCTTTTCCCGCGAGCCATTTCTTCATGTTAGGAAACAAGAAAAAGTCGCAGGGAGCCAGATCGGGTGAATACGGGGGGTGCGGCAGCAATTCATAACGCAATTCATGCAGTTTGGCGGCGACGACTCCGGATGAATGTGCTGGTGCGTTATCGTGGTGAAACAGCACCTTCTTTTTCGCCAAATGCGGTCGTGTCTGCTTCAATTTTTTGTCGAAGCTGTCTAATAACTCACGGTAGTATTGTCCAGTGATCGTTCTTCCTTTTTCTAAAAAATCCATGAGGATGACGCCGTTCGCATCCCAAAAAATCGTCGCCATGACCTTTCCGGCCGATGGAACCATCTTCGCCTTCTTTGGAGCAGATTCACCGGGAGAAATCCATTGTTTTGATTGTTGCTTAGTTTCTGGTGTGTAATGATGAATCCAGGTTTCATCAACGGTGACAACTCGACGCAAAAACTCCTTCGGATTTCGCTTAAATTGCTCCAAACACTGCTTCGAAGTTAACAGTCGCATCCGCTTGTTGTCCACCGTTAGCAATCGCGGCACCCATCGCGCCGACAATTTTTTCATCGCCAACTTATCATGTAAAATTTTAATTGCCGTTCCGGTCGACACACCTACGGCCTCTGCTACTTCACGCACTTTCGTTCGTCGATCAGCGAGAATCATGTCGTGAACTTTTTGAATGATTTCCTCGGTAACCACGTCTGCCGGGCGTCCTGGTAGCTCCTCATCAAAAACGGATGTTCGCCCACGTTTAAATTCGTTGAACCAATATCTAATTGTGGTCGTAGATGGCGAAGTGTCCCCATAAACAGCATCCAACTTTGCTTTTATCTCCTCGCATTTTTTTCCATCCAAAAACAGAAAGCGAATTACCAAACGATACTGCTCTTTTTCCATCTTAGCTAAAATCAAGAAACACGTCTTACTCAAATGGCTGTCAAATCCAAACTAACCTATCAATCAGTCTGCAATTTGTTATATCGTCGTTTCATAGATGACAGCACACGATGATAACACCAACTTCCCTCAGGAACGCCTTCTGTCGTCAAACACGGGTACTTACTGAACCGCCCTCGTATTATTATTTGCCAATGGTGTTCCATTATAAAAACTTCTAACCAAAAATATTATATTTAGAAAATGGAATTTCTCTAAGTCAGTTAAATTCAAAAACAATCGATTCTTTCTAATTATACACCTATGTTTATTAATTAAATAGCAATCACATGCTACAAAATCAATATTCATTACAATTTAGTTCAGTTAACATATATACGTACACATACTCTTCTCGACGCAAAATGGAAGACGGTTTTATACATAAAACCTATTTTATACCTCTCTAAAGCTCTCGAAATTGTCTATTTCTCAATAACAGAAGAATCCTTAAGATGCAAAATAACTGATTTTCTATGGGGTTTGTCATCTACTATACTTTATGCTTATTGTTTTGAACGTTGTGTACTAAACATGTGGAACCTATATTCCGATAAACACATTCATTTAATAAGAATTGGAGGTATTATACTGGTTGTTGTGGGTTATTCAACAAATACAATTTTGGCAACGCCTATAAACTTGTTATTTTGGTTGTTATCATATTGGTTTGCAACACTCGAGATATTTCAGTGGTGGCAATTTATGAAGGAACTGAAGCGCTTTATACCGATATTAGTATTACATTTAATGCTTTTGTTACTTTTGCAGAGAGTCTCTTGATTTTCGAAATATTAAAAGAAATTCGTACGCAACTGAAGATTGTTAATACTCGATTACTTTTCATTCGTAACTTTACAAGTAGTAACAGCAAGAGTTGGCTGCCAGAAAATAACAGAAATATAATAAAAATAAAAGAAATGAATAAACAGGGTGATCATTTTAAAACTTCCCGCCTTGAATAACTCTTTAATTAGTACAATGATCAAAAATCGCTGAAACGCGTCGCTTTTTTTTGGAGGGGGACATCTAATAACCTACTCTAGTCAGTTAGGAAACCTTCACTCCCCCCAGCCACCCCCTCACTAAAAATTTTAAATAGCACTACCCCATGTGTGATATATCATTTTAAAGAGTATAAGATGTTCAATCTTTTACATCAAAGAAAATCAAAATCGACCCGGCCGTTCGTGAACTAGAGACAGAAACGTATGGATTGAATTACATACATTTTTGGCTCTAATTCACGAACGGTTGGGCCGATTTTAATCATCTTTGATGTAAAAGATTGAGAATTTCATACCCTCTAAAATGATATATCACACAAGGGGTAGTGCCATTTAAGATTTTTGGGAGGGGGTGGTTGGGGGGACTAGGGACTAGGGTAGATTATTAAATGTCCCCCTCCAAAACAAAAACGACGCGTTTCAGTAATTTTTGATAATTTTACTAATTAAACAGTTATTCAAGGTGGGAAGTTTTAAAATAATCACCCTGTATAATTGAAAACATAGATACAATTACTAAAATCCATTAAAATATAATTAGCACTACAAAATTTGCTAATCGAACATTTTCGTATTCTTCTTTAATAACAATTGGAGTACATTTTGCCATTTTTATAACAACCAGTCATACTGTTGTAGCAGTTATAATAGGAAGGTTATCTAGGATGCTCAAGCGGCCTCAACTACCTGTTAATTACATCGTACGACCTTCTTTTTGGAGTGTAATAAGTTTTCTACATATTATTTTCATTATCAACAACTAGAATGCCGTCAACACTGAAGTAAGTCTATCATAGGAAAAATTGTTTAGGTATTATCATTAAAACAGTGAATGATTTAGTAGCTTTCATAACTAGTATTCGAAAGTTGCAGATATCGTGCGAGCGTAAAGATTTACGAACGAGGCCCCAATAGAGTTCGGAAATTCACACGAGCTACGATATAGCACTTTCGCACAAGTTATGAACATTATTTTTTAGACGACGCCAACATTATGCCCAAATCTTTTCAAAGTTGTATTTTGTTCAATCGAAGCGAAAATGTTCTTTGTTTTGATCAAATAGTTTTAATTCTCTAAAAAATATTATTGCTTCATTATTTATTCGTCCCAACTTTCAAAAGAATTTTTCCTGTTAAGATATGAAAGTAACTATATTTTCATACCGTAACAGTGTTGTTGATAATTTCAACTTTCATATGACAACTATCACATAATTAAACCCACTGTTTGATATCTGAAAGTTTTTGCTAACATATTCGATAGGCATAACTCATCTAGCCACTTCGATTTTGACCACTTTTGGCTCCAGAGTAGCTAACTTTGTAGTCGTCTTTGACCTTTGAACAAAACTTGTCTGAGTGACGTTGTGCTGAATTGAAGAATGATACAAATAAAGAATTTGTAGACATGGTAATAGTTTACGGCGAAATACTACAAAATGCTGCTGCAGCTGCACGATAGTATGCAGAGCGTTTTCCCAAAAGAAGGCATCCTGCATCTTCAACGTTTCTGACTCTAGACAAGATGCACTACTGGGGTACAGAAAACCCTCACATAATATAAAGGTCCATCAACAGAGATTTTCAGTCAATGCCTTTGCTTTAATTGTAAATGGTATGCTAATAGGACCATTTATCTTGCTCAACCGAATGACTAGGATAATGTATTTAGATCTTCTGCAAAACGACCTTCCAGACCTGCTATTAGATGTTTGAGTAGATGCCAGTCGCCATACGTGATTCCTACATGACGGAGCTCCCCCACATTATGATAGAATGGTACAAGAACACCTAAATACCGTTTTTTCTGGTCGATGGGTCGGTCGTGGAGGCCCAGTAGATTCTTATTTATGGTAGCATATAGAATCATTGGTTTATCAAGAACAGATTGCTACCCAAAAACAACTGTTCCGAAGAATACATAACGCTACAGAAACAATTCGGCAGCGAGATCATCTACAAGCGTGTATCCAGTCTTGAATTCGGCATGCTAGACTGTGTGTTCAAGCTGGAGGTGGTAATTTTAAACAATTATTATAATTATTTTTCTTTCTTTACCATTTCTTCAGCTTCATTAAACATAATTTCAATTTGTCGCAATCTTCTAATAATTTAATGTATTTAACGTTACTTGTTTGATTTTCAATATAATAAATTATTGTATTACAAAATACGGTTATGTAAAAAAGTTATCAAACATAGTACCCAGTTATCTTCACTCTGAAACTATACTACTTTTGTTAATGCAATTTAACGTAGATCGATTCCTTTTATGACCTTCTACTATCCTTTAAAAGAAAGAAAAAAAGAAGTTAAGAATCACCCTCTATAGCGTGCCCCTCGATAGATGTAGCGAGACCAGATAATTGTTAAATAAGAACAAAATAGTGTGCTAAAGACTCTCCTGTTAACACGGAATCAGCAAGGATAGTTTTGAGTTATTTTCTAGGTTTATTGATGCTGGATACAATGAAAATACAAACGTTCTGGAAGATGATTATCAGAATAACCACACTGTAATACAATAGAGGTATACCGTTCAGAAACATTATTGCCAAGAGTATTAATCATAGTGAAACAAATCATACTCAAACTGTGGGTGACCTATATAACATGTTATGACAGTCTTAATCTTAGACACTAGTAAAAAAATAATCAATTCTTTATATTAAACACTTATGTTTATTAATTGCTACCAAATCAATATTCGTTAGAATTTCTTTCAGTTATAAACATACCCTTCTCAAAGCAAAATGGAAGACGGTTTCATTAAATATATGAAACCTATTTTAAACCTATGTAAAGTTCTCGGAATTGTATATTTCTCAATAACAGAAAGATCCTTAAAATGCAAAATAATTGATTTTCTATGGAGTTTACCATCTACCATACTTTATGTTTATTGTTTTGAGCGTTGTATACTAAACATATGGAGTATACATTTTAATTACTATAATGGTATACTAAAATTTGGAGGTATCATTCTGGTTGTTGTAGGTTTTCTACAAATGATAGCCAGGATTATTTGTAATCTAAAAGTAAAAGAAGACACAAAACAGTTATTGTTTAATATCCACCATACTGACAAAGTATTAAACAAATACAATTTTGGCAACGCCTATAAACTCATCCTAATTTTGATTGTTACCATACTAGCTTGCAGCACTAGAGATACTTTTGGGGCAACTATTTATGAAGGAACTGAAGGGGTTTATGTAGATATTAGCAGTACATTTAATGCTTATGTTAGCTTTGCAGAAAGTCTCTTTATTTTCGAAATATTAAAAGAAATTCGAACACAACTGAAAATTGTTAATAGCCGATTACTTTCCATTCTTAAATTTACAAGTAATAAAAGCAACAGTTTACTGCTAAAAAGTAAAATAAATATAACAGAGACAAGAGAAAATGAAAATATAATTGAAAATATAGATCAAATCACTAAACTCCATTATAATATAATTAATACTGCAAAAGCTGCTAATCGGACGTTTTCATATTCTTCTCTTATAACAATTGGAGTGGATTTTGGTATCTTTATAATATCCAGTCATTCTGTTGTATCAGTTATAATAAGGAAGTTATCTAAAATGCTGAAGGAGCCTAAAATACCTATTGCCTACATCGTAGGACCTTTTTCTTGGAGTGTAACGAGTTTTCTACACATGTTTTTTATCATCAACAACTGGGATGCCGTCAACACTGAAGTAAGTGTATCATAGGAAAAGTTGTCATTACGATATTGAATGATTAATAATTGTCACTAAAAGTACTAAATATACTGTTTAGTTCATATAAGTTAGTTGTTATTGTATGGTTGAGACTTTTGTGTCGCGGTTCTCTTTAACCCAGTGACTTCCACTACTATAATTTAACCGAAATTGGAGATTATTACAACGTCTGGTAGGGATTTTCAAAGGAACGTAGTATCCACTGTTTCGCAATTTCTTGCACCAGACAGTTAAATACTTTGCGTACTAGTAAAATGCTGAGATAGATTCTATATAGTGTGTCCTTCAAAAGATATAACAAGACAAGAAAATTGTTAAGTAAAGACAGAATAGTATATCAAAGACTCCCCCGTTAACACGGAGTTGGTAAGGGTAGCTTTAAGTTAGTTTCTAGAAGGGTTATTGATGGTGGATTTTTGGTGGTGAGGAGAATGCAAACGTTCGACAGATTTATCAAATAAAATTATTGCCAAAAGCAAGAATCACAGTGAAACGAATCACAATGAAACTGAAAGTAACCCAAGTAACATGTTATGAAGGTGTAAGTCTTAGATACCAATAAAAACAATCGATTCTATATATTAAACACTTAAGTTTATTAATCGAATGGTAATTACATGCCACCAAATCAATATTCATTACAATTTCTTTCAGTTAAACATATACTCTTCTCAAGGCACAATGGAAGACAGTTTTATTAAATAAAGGGTTTTCCAATAAGAGGTGTTATTTTGATATTCAAAGAAAAGTGCCATTTTTTAATATAAATGATCGGATGTTTATTTCATTATAAAGAGGAAGGTATGCCGTTAATAGTGGAAAATAACATCAGGCAAATGACCACCACGACCACGCTTACAGGACAATATCCTTTTCATGAAATTCTCCATAACCAAATCGCAAAGTGGCTGCCCTACGTCCTCGATAGCCTCACGAATTCCATCTTTGAGGTCTTGAATCGACGCTGGGCTGTTGGCGTAGACCTTCTCTTTCACGTGGCCCCAAAGAAAGAAGTCGCAAGGTGTTAAATCACAAGATCTCGGTGGCCAATTGTGATCACCTCTTCGAGAGATAACACGGTCCGGAAACTTTTTCCGTAAAAGATCAATGGTTTCGTTGCTTGTGTGGCACGTAGCGCCGTCTTGTTGAAAGTAAACGTTGTCCAGATCAATACCATCCAATTCCGGCCATAAAAAATCGTTAATCATCTCTCGATAGCGCAATCCAGTCACCGTAACTGTTGCTCCAGCCTCATTTTCGAAAAAGTAAGGTCCAATGACTCCGCCGGACCATAAACCGCACCAAACAGTCACACGTTGAGGATAGAGAGACTTTTCAACAATAACTCTTGGATTTTCTGAGCCCCAGATCCGACAATTTTGCTTGTTGACGAAGCCACCGAGGTGGAAATGGGCCTCATCACTCAAGATGATTTTTCGATGGAATTCTGGATCATTTTCAGGCATTTCAACGACCCAATCAGCAAAGACACGACGTTGTTGATGATCGGCCGGCTTGAGTTCTTGTGTTAACTGGACTTTATAAGCCTTAAGACCCAAATCTTTATGCAAAATACGGTGTAATGACGTTTGTGGAATGGCTAATTCCAAAGAACGACGAGGAATGGACAAACCTGGGTTTTCTTTAACACTTTCGGCTACAACAGCAATATTCTCGGCTGTTCTTGAGCGACGTGCACGGGTTTTATTCTTCACAGCACTAACTTGTCCCAAGAGCTCGAATTTTTTCACCAATTTCTGTATTGCGGTCCGACAAGGTGCTTCACGGTGACCCAAAAATGTTCGAGTTTTACGAACCGTCTCTGCCAAATTTTCACCATTTTTATAGTGAATTTTAATAATTTCAATGCGTTGTTGAAGCGTGTATCGTTCCATATTTATTAATGGCGTAGTTTCTACTTGTCAAATGTCAAAAAATGATAGCTTCAAAAGTGACATCTACAGAAATAGCGGGCTATTCAAAATAACACCTCTTATTGGAAAACCCTTTATATGAAGCCTATTTTATACCTTTGTAAAGCTCTGGGAATTGTGTATTTCTCAATAACAGAAATATCCTTAAAATGCAAAATAATTGATTTTCTATGGGCGTTGCCATCTATCATACTTTATGTTTATTGTTTTGAACGTTGTATACTAAACATATGGAGTATACATTTTAATTACTTAAATGGTATACTAAAACTTGGAGGTATGATTCTGGTTGTTGTAGGTTTTCTACAAATGACAGCCAGGGTTATTTGTAATGTAAAAGTAAAAGAAGACACAAAACAGTTACTGTTTAATATCCACCATACTGACAAAGTATTAAACAAATACAATTTTGGAAACGCCTACAAACTCATCCTAATTTTGAGTGTTACCATACTGGTTTGCAACACTCGAGGCAGTTTAGTGGTGATAATTTATGAAGGAACTGAAGGACTTTATGTTGAAACTAGCAGTACATTTAATATTTATGTTAGCTTTGCAGAGAGTCTCTTTATTTTCGAAATATTAAAAGAAATTCGTAAGCAACTGAAAATTGTTAATAGTCGATTGCTTTCCATTCTTAACTTTACAAGTAGTAACAACAAGATTCTGCTGCCCAGAGGTAAACGAAATATTGTATTAAAAACAAGAGGTAATGAATATATAATTGAAAATATAGATAAAATTACTAAAATCCATTATAATATAATTAGCACTGCAAAATTTGCTAATAGAACCTTTTCATATTTTTCTTTAATAACAATTGGAGTGAATTTTGCTGTTTTTTAATGACCAGTCATAGTGTTACATCCGTTATAATAAGGAGGTTATCTAGAAAATTCAAGGAGCCTAAAATACCTATTGAGTACACCGTAGAACCATTTTTCTGGAGTGCAACGAGTTTTCTACACATTTATTATATCATCAAGAACTGGGATGCCGTAAATACTGAAGTAAGTGTATCATAGCAAAAGTTGATACTGAATGATTAATAATTAAAAACGCGGATATTGAATATTGTTTAGTTAACGTAAGTTAGTAGTTATTGTATGGTTGAGGTTTTGAGTCGCGTTCTCTTCTACCCCACGGCTTCGACTACTAGACTTTAACCAAAAGCGGAGGAGTTTCAACCTCCGGTAAAGATTAGAAAAGGAACGTGGGATCAACTCTTTTGCAATTTCTTACACTAGATAGTTAATAGTTTGTGTACTTTAGTAAAATGTTGAGATATGTAGTATATAGTGTATCCCTCAATAGATATAATCAGACAAGACAATTGTTAAGTAAAGACAGAATAGTATATTAAAGACTCCCCCCCTTAACGGATTCAGTAAGAATAGTCTTGAGTTTATTTTCTAGAAAGTTATTGATGGTAGATTTTTGGTCAAGTGATGAGAATGCAAACGTTCTGAAAGGTGATTCACAAAATAACCAGATTGTAATACAATAGAGATATATCGCTCAGAAATCGATTCATAAAACAAAATTATTGCCAAAAGTATGAATCATAGTGGAAGAAATCATACTCAAACTGAGAGCAACCTAAATAACATGTTATGACAGTTGTAATCTTAGATACTAGCCAACAATAATCGATTCTTTATATTAAACACTTATGTTTATTAATCAAATAGAAATTACATGCCACCAAATCAATATTCATTACAATTTCTTTCAGTTATAAACATACCCTTCTCAAAGCAAAATGGAAGACGGTTTCATTAAATATATGAAGCCTATTTTATACCTATGTAAAGTCCTCGGAATTGTATATTTCTCAATAACACAAAGATCCTTAAAATGCAAAATAATTGATTTTCTATGGGGTTTACCATCTACCATACTCTATGTTTATTGTTTTGAACGTTGTATACTAAACATATGGAGTATACATTTTAATTACTACAATGGTATACTAAAACTTGGAGGTATCATTCTGGTTGTTGTAGGTTTTCTACAAATGATAGCCAGGATTATTTGTAATGTAAAAGTAAAAGAAGACACAAAACAGTTATTGTTTAATATCCACCATACTGACAAAGTATTAAACAAATACAATTTTGGAAACGCCTATAAACTCGTCCTAATTTTGATTGTTACCATACTGGTTTGCAACACTCGAGATATTTTAGTGGTGATAATTTATGAAGGAACTGAAGGGTTTTATGTTGAAAGTAGCAGTACATTTAATATTTATGTTAGCTTTGCAGAGAGTCTCTTTATTTTCGAAATATTAAAAGAAATTCGTACGCAACTGAAAATTGTTAATAGTCGATTGCTTTCCATTCTTAATTTTACAAGAAGTAACAGCAAGATTCTGCGGCCCAGAGATAAACGAAATATTGTATTGAAAACAAGAGGTAATGAATATATAATTGAAAATATAGATAAAATTACTAAAATCCATTATAATATAATTAGCACTGCAAAATTTGCTAATAGAACCTTTTCATATTCTTCTTTAATAACAATTGGAGTGCATTTTGCTATTTTTATAATGACCAGTCATACAGTTGCATCAGTTATAATAAGGAGGTTATCTAGAAAATTCAAGAAGCCTAAACTACCTATTGAGTACACCGTAGGACCATTGTTCTGGAGTGTAACGAGTTTTCTACACATTTTTTTTATCATCAAGAACTGGGATGCCGTCAATACTGAAGTAAGTGTATCATAGTTAGTTTACGTAAATTAGTTGTTATTGTATGGTTGAAGTTTTGAGATGCGTTCTCTTGTACCCCGCGGCTCCGACTACTACTAGAATTTAACCAAACCCAGATGTATTGTTTTGCAATCTTCTACATTAGATAGTTAGTATTTTGGATCGTAGTCCTTATAATCTTAAGATAGGGGTACTATTAATGTGCCCCTCAATTGATTTAGACAGCCGCTTGTGAAGTTCTTCTGCTAGATTAAGTCAAACATTTTTAAGTAAATAGGAATAAAAACTTATGTAACTATACAAGTGCTAGATTTGAAACAAAGAAATGCTTTGAAATACCGTGCACCCCTTACTAAAAGTAGAATTGATTTCCACAAAAATGACGCATTTCCACACAACCATACATTGCAAAAAACTTTTTTCAACACTACGTCTGTTGGATTTAGTAGTACTCGGTTTATTATCGTTTCTCCTTTACAAATCTTCCTAATGAAATAGGCTGCACTAATTTAAGAGAAGCAGTTCATTTGATTTTTGGTTCAAAAAGATATTAATATATTGGACAACGCAATTAATAAAATAATCGATTACAGGTAAGTAAACAAAAATTCTACATAACTACTATTCATTATTATTTCTTTCAATTGTATGCCTACTCTTCCAAGGAAAAAAATGAAAAACAATTTTATTAAACATATGACACCTATACTATACCTCTGCAAATTTCTCGGTATCGTGTATTTCTCAGTAGAAGAAAAGTCTTCAAAATGCGAAATAATTAATTATCTCTGGTGTTTGCCATCTACCATATTTTATGGTTATTGTTTTGAACGTTGTATACTAAACATGTGGAACCTATATTCCGATAAACACATTCGTGTATTAAGAATTGGAGGTATTATACTGGTTGTTGTGGGTGTTTTACAAATTGTAGTCAAGATTACTGGTAATGTGAAAGTGAAACAAGACATAAAACAATTATTATTTAAAATCAACTATACTGATAAATTATTAAACAAAGATAATTTTGATAGCCCATATAAACTCCCGGCTATTTTGATTGTTGCTATACTGATTTGCAGCATTAGAGATATTTTACTAACAACACTCAATGGAGAAACCAGTTTTTATTTTTATGTTAGTTGTATATTTAATACTTATGTTAGTTTTGTAGATAGTCTGTTTATTTATGAAATATTAAAAGAAATTCGAGCACAACTGAAGATGCTTAACACTCGATTACTTTCCATTACAAATAGTAACAGCAAGGCAATTACAAATATAGATAGAATTGCTGAAATATATTATTAAGACTGCAAAAGATGCTAATCGGACGTTTTCATATTCGTCTCTAACAACAGTTGGAGTAAATTTTGCTATTTTTATACTAACCAGTCATACTGTCCTATCAGTTACAATAAGAAACTTATCTGGAATACTTAGAAAGCATGAATTACCTATTAGTTATATCATAACACCATTTTTCTGGAGTATAACAAGTTTTCTACACGTTTGTTTCATCATCAAGAGCTGGAATGCCGTAAACACTGAAGTAAGTTTATTGTTAGTGTGCTCTGTAACTTCTAAGGAAATACAAAATATTGAAAATAGCTTTGTAGTACTAAAATAGGCCAATTAGTTCGGATTAAGAAAACCTCTTACCTTAGATTGCAGATGTCATTGTTTTCGTTTAAAAAAGATCTGGAGAAAACAAAAGCTGTTAGTCTTGTTCTATAGCATAGTAATTTATTAATTATCAGACGAAGAAACCAAGACGGTGACGTCATCGAAAAGTTTGACATAGATTATTTATTTATTATTAGGGACAATCTTAAACTATTTTTGATCGAGTTGAATTTTGCTATTTAATCAAGATTGCGGAACTATTTACCAGACATCTTAAACATGTTAATACACAGAAAATGAATTCGGAATAATTTGTTTAGACTAATCAAAGTTACCCAAACTCATAAATAACTATATTATACAAACATGTAGGATTCACCGTTTTCTTTGCTTTGCAAATCGTCAAGAAGTATATATGTATAATTATAATTAACAAAGAAATACTTATTCCTCGCCACAGAATTGTAAAAAATGTAGACCAAATATAATTGCCTCAAAAACTCAAGTATATAAACACCAATTTATCCTGGAGCAACAGCAAGAAAGATTTCCAGTTTTGCACAATTTCAAATATCCAGGATTTTGAGGTTGTGAGAATTTAACGTATATCCCAGGAACTCTGTGTTTAGTATATGAACTCAAGTAGAATTCTCCCAATAGATTTTATGATTACATAAATTCAAGCAATGGCGGCTCGTGACAATTATATTTGGGGGGCTCTTAATTTCTAACAAAATATATATACAACATAGTAAAATAATATAAAAGACTCGCCTATATTTCATCGATGGTTTAGTCTAAATAAAACGATGATTTTTGATAACACAAAAAAAGTTATATGCTCAAACGAAAACATATTTATATATGAACATATGTAACACAATAAATGCACAAAGAATTTAAAATAAACAGAAAAAATATAGCAAATAAAATAAAGAGAAAAACTTATTGTTTGTAGGTAAAATCTAATCTTCTATTTTTTTTGAGATATAAACTGCTCCATCACTCGATCGTCAAAACTCTTTATTCACAGACATCATCGCTAACGCATTAAGACGCTCTTTGTTCATCGTATTTCTTAAATATGTTTTTATTCTTTTAAGAGTGGAAAAACATCGTTCTGATT
Source organism: Ignelater luminosus (assembly GCA_011009095.1). Lineage (NCBI taxonomy): Eukaryota > Metazoa > Arthropoda > Insecta > Coleoptera > Elateridae > Ignelater > Ignelater luminosus. Next base: position 180,058 of record VTPC01091310.1, read on the forward strand.
CAGCAGTAGACATAGGAGTTGTCAAAATAATTTTTAATAATTTAGCAGTTTCACTGAATGTTTCATTTAAACCGTTTTTAGACAGCCAAGAGAGCATGTTTAAGCCGCCCTCAATATTTTTACAATCTCTCCTTGAATAAAGTAGTTCTAACTCAGTCTTTAATCTGTCTCTTTGTAACATTGGATAACACGCAGTAACTGAATTTAGAGTCGATGTTGGAAAACTCTTAGAATACCCAAGAAAATTATCTCTGTTTACTAAAGGGGCAGCATCTAAATGATCCCTGTATGATGGTCTTTCTTTGAGTTGAACAATTATTGTGTCGCAGACTTCTTTTGCAATTATGAAATTTTTATTTTCAGAAATATTTTTTCTTCGTTCATTCTCAGTACTAGACATTTGCAGCTCTATCTCATTCGAAATCTCATCGGTTGAATTTCTTATAGATGTTATTATCTCTTCGAATTTCTGCAAATTTTTTAAAAGTTCAATGCTATCTTTATCTCTGGTTTGAAATTGATTAAATAATATGTCTACATGTGGAAAGATTTTGTGAAATAAAGTAAGCCAAAATATAAAACTTGGATCTTCGAGAATTCTTCGTAAGCCGCAAGCCTCTTTACAAGTAACAGTTTTATTGCATTTTTCCTCTAATTCTTCGAAACATTCGATCAACTTTTCTCGATTTTCGAAAACGGCGCTTACTGTACGAATGTTATAATTCCGACGGGTGACAGCAACCCTTGGCAATTTTTGATTTACAATTTCTTCTAATACGTCACATCTGTGAAAAGAACTTGAAAAGAAACTAGGAATTGAAGATAAATTTGAAAAAAAAATTTTCACTTTGGCATTTGGACTTGTTGCTTTTTGCATAATTAATTTTAATTGATGGGCATAACAATGCACGAAATGAGCGTATTTATATTTATCTTTTATTTTTGTCTGGACGCCACCGGAAGCACCGCTCATAACATTCGCACCGTCATATGTTTGAGCAATCAGTTTACCAGGCGAATTTGGTATCAAAGTGTTTAATTCGTGCTCTATGCATCGCGTTAAGCCATCAGCTGATTTATCGACGATTCTTAAAAAAAGTCCAAAACCTCTCGTAAATAATTCCATTGTGTAAATTTCTAGCTATGACAACCGTTTGACACTGATTTGAAATATCTGTTGTTTCATCATACTCAATTGCTAAAAACTCACTTTCATTAATTTGTTCTTTAATGTCTTGACGACACACTGCAAGCATAACACTCCAGAATTTCATTTTGTATAATTTTGGAAGTACCGTTAAAAACCGTTGCATTACTTAAATGTTCTTTTAAAATTTCAGCCAGTTCTGACCAAAACTCTACTAATTCTCGAAAACTCCACGATTTTTTTGAGTCCTCTTTTTCATCGTGTCCTCTTAATGCTAATTCTAACACTTCACAAAATTTTATGCAATTTATTGTTCGTTTTAATATATACCTATTTTTAGTTACCTGTTCGTTATGTTTAATTATATTTTGTCTATAAACTGAATTTAACTGAGTTGCAATATTTACGGAGCCTAATAAAGCTAATTCCGTACAACATTTCAGGTGATTTGCGGAAATTTCGTGTTTTCTTGCTCTCTAATTTAAATGTTTAAGATCTTGAAATCCCGTTACTGACCATGTTTTGTCCATTCCATCAGAATAAAATACAACGCATGGAAAACAATACAGAGCATTAAGCGTATCACATCCAGAAATCCATTTAAATTTGTTATAAATGTCCTTAGAAAAATGCCTTGTAAAAGTACGAGTTCCTACTTTATCTGGTTGATTAAGATTTAATACCGGTGTAGGTCTTCCCAGCTCTTTTATTTTTACTTTTTCTTCTAACGAAAGAATCTTAAAATTAATTTTGAGGATATCGTTTATTTTATTCTCTGTTATTTTTATGTAGAATAGAATACACAACAATCACACACGCTTTAAGTTGCTACTGCGCGAAAAGAGAAAGTTTACTCAACACGCAGCATTGAGGCTCACAAAACGAGAGCCCCTCGTCAGCATAACGTTACGGTCGGCTTACATTCGCTTCGGATTCGTTTTTCCTTATGGAGATTTCCATACCGCACGAGGGCTTTACTTTAATGTGCCCACGTGCATTAGTATTAGTTACTAACTTGCATGCGGTTGCGGAATTTGTAGCGTGCGCAGTATTATGTTGTCAGATACGAATATTAGAGTAGAAAAAACATAATTTATTTAAAAGATACATATTTTTCAATCATGTAAGGAAGTTGTTTTGTCTGATAGAAATGGCTGGGAGGCTCGAGCCCCTGAGTCCTTATGGACGGACCGCCACTGGAATTGGCAGACGGGATTTCCTGTAATGGGCAACTAAATCACCAAATTTAACCCCAATGAATTGTTTCCTTCGTGGTTATTTAACAAGGAGTTTAATAGAATTTAAAAATTTAATAGGGTTGAATCTGGCGA
>VTPC01091311.1:0-27910 GCA_011009095.1 Ignelater luminosus
TTTTTTTTCGTACACTTCGTGCTCGTTTAATTTTCGTTGGTGGTTTTTCGTCCGAAAACACCAAACTGTCGATTGGGTCTTTAATTCTGGATCAAATTGATAAATCATACCCAGTAATGTCAAAAATTCTTTTGGATGAACCATTTTGATAATTTTCAATCATTTTTGGTATCATTCCATAAGTGCATTTTTTTGTTCGTTAGACAGAAGTTTGGGGACCCAAAGCGAAACAAGCTTACGAACACCTAAGTGTTCGTGTAACATTTTATTTACTGCTGTGACAATGTTTAAACTCGCCTGTATCGAACAACAACTAATTCGTCTGTCTTGATTCACAAGATTCCTCACCCTGACGATGTTTTCATCAGTAAGTGCAGTTGATGGCCGACCGCTGCGCTCTTCATCATTTAACGATTTTCTATTACGTCTAAATTCGGCATACCAACCAAAAATCGTTGAGTGTGATGAAGAAAAATCGGGAAATGCTGTTGACAATCTTTCCAAGCACTGTTGTTAATTTAAACCACTTTTGAAGTCGTAGAAAATCATAGCACGAAAATGGTCACGGTTCAATTATTAAAGCAGAAAATACACAGAGCGACTAATACTTTTAAAGATTACTCAGCACATGGTTGAGCTAAGCACTTGAAACTTAAGCTAATAATTACTAAGGGCACTGGTGATGTACAAATAAAGTGACGTTGCCATAGCTTGAACAGTGTTACCACATCCAAAAATTTTCAGCGCCACCCTCGTATATGACATTATAAAACGTATGAAAAATGGAAAGACGCTGAATCGAATGGAAGGAGATGTAGAGATTGCAAATAAAATGCCCAAAAGAAAGAAAAAACAAATCGTCCAAGTAGCAGTTGGAAAGATGGGACATCATATCAAAAGTTAAAAAGAAAATTCAAGATAAGCCACGAGTATGTCAAAAGGTTTGTTGCGTAAGCTGCGTGAAGGGTATCTAAAGCTGTCAAATCAAGCATTAGTGATGATAGACAGTGATTTCTATTTTACATTAAACGGAACTGATATTGCCAAAAATAAAGAAGGTATTGAAGACTATTCTAAAGTAATTTATAAAAGACACGCTAAGTTTACCAAGTAGAGGTAGTATTAAACAACAAAAGACGATCTTCTCCCTTTATTACCCTTCAGGACTCAGTGTCGATCAAAAAGTATAGTCAAAAGAATGTATCTGTAAAACACAAAAACATCACAATGATGGAAATTATATCTTCTGGCAAAATATGGCGACGGCACACTACACACTCAGCACTCCAGAGATATATCGGAAGTACCATATTACATTATTCCACGCGCTGAGAATATAGACAATGTTCCTAAGTTGGGGCCAATTAAACGTTTTGGCATCAACTACAGCAAAAGTTTATGAAGGTGGCTGGGTAGCAAGAACAACGGGGGAATTAACAGCTCAAATCAAGAACAAACTCCTCCAATTCCAGTTTACACAACAGAAGTTGATGGCTCATGGGTGTACGAAAGTGCGACAACCGGCGGATTATAGACCAGACTATGTACTTCTGCATTAAATTCATTGTTATTTACGATAATTATTGCAATGTATGTACTTTTTAAATAATAAAAACAATCAAAAAAAGAAATTCCGGATTTTTAGTTGACATACCCATAGTTTTCCGTTTGATATTCTTATAAGAGGCGTAGAATTGAGGGTGGACTAGCCCCCTACTAAAGAAATTTGAATGTCTCTTCAAGGAATGCGATGCAAATAATTAAATCCTCTTTTTGAGATGACGTAGAATCTTGCCATAGCCCGTCATATTTGAAAGGTTTTGAAAAATTCGATTTAACTAGGAAACGACGCATTCTACAAAAAAACGCAAATATAACTGCTTGTTTCAAATTCACTATGGATTCTGAAAATAGATTTTTTTTTATTTTCCAGTGGCGTAACAACTGTTTTTTAGCGTAGGGCCTAGCCCGCTTCTAATTCTACGCCTCTGGTAAACGCACAACTATGTAGAGTAGTAGACACATTAAAGTAACAAACGTGTAGAAAATTTCATTCCGATATCTCATTTTCTTCTTGAAATATTGAGAAATTAAGAAGTTTTATATGAAACTTTGACACTCTGTATCTTGGAAACGGTGCACTTTGAGGAAAAACGTTTTATGGCAAAAAAAATTTAGTCTTTGTCGAGAAATGCCCTTGCTAAATATTTGCACTCTTTTTCAAAACCCCCTGTATATGACTGGTACTTAATGGGTTAATTTTTAATTTGCTTGCTTGGTGTACACCGTCGCCATTCCACTTCCAATAAAAGATTATGTTAAACATTTAGAAGTGAAAACAAAATATTTCGAGTTGTACGACTTCATTTATTTAAATAATAATTAGCACCTATAAACATTATAACCCTTTACAGATTTTACATCTATCTTCAGTGTATACGTAAAAGTTCAAGACTGATAAAATAGTATACGTCACCCTGATAATACTAGCGACGTAGGAACATTACACATGTAGTCGTAGATGCGATTAAAATGATTAGAAACAATTTTTTTAAGTTTAAGTACATTTTGAACATGTCGATGGATATGCTCAGGAATATTATGCAATAGTTAATGTTGTGCCATACTTACAAGGTAGATAATAAATTCAATTCAATTCAAAAATGATCACAATTTAATTCAAAAACTAAAACAACCCATAACTATACCAATTAATTGTTTAAGCATTTTAGTTTTCTCGTTAAGCAAACTATACCCAGCGTACTTATCAAAATACGGTAAGTACGTACGTACTAAGTACGTGCGTATGAAGTACGTAAATAGCATAGATTATTTTCAAAAACCTTGTTTTTAGTTTTCCATGTTCTTTGCTATCCTAGTAGTTTGATATCAGTAGTGCAAAGAATTACAGAATTTGGGTACTGCAATTGTTTTTTGAAAAACCACATGTCTGATTTCCTAATTAACTGTTATTACCTTCATTAAAATTATATTATTAAATATTAGTTTACATAAATGAAAGACCTTGATACGTACTGTATTAATGTATTACTCCTACAAAGAACGCATCTGTTCAGTTAAGTATCTGTGTATATCGTAGAGTAACGATTTGACGAACTTCAGAATTCGTAGCTATTTGAAAACTGGTAATGATAATGATACGTCGTCATTTCTTATTATTTACAAAACAGACAGTTGCAGTACTTTTCTATGATTTTTGAAATCTATTACAAATTCTGTAAAAAGCGGGAGTTTACAACGAATAGAGTATTACAGATGTCGAAAATTTTCCTAACAACACAAAGCTAACATTAAAACCTGGAAATATTTATGATGTGTAAAGAGGATTTCCAATTCAGTGATCAAGGTTGTGTCTAGTACTTTATGAATTTGTCAGTATGATAGGGTGTACGTGCTATATTATCTGTACTGATTTGCCTGTGTATTGTTTCTATTTTGTTGTACATGTCTAAATTATTAATTATGAAGGCTGTTGTGCATTGCAGATGAAATTCACTGCAAATTCCTTTAGGTCGCTAACTGTCCGATATTAACGAATGACTGTTTACGTTTTAAAAGGTATCAATAAATATTTTGTAGTTTAGTAAATTTACTTTAATTTATTAAAGTATTAATTTAAAAATATTTACGTTGTTATGAGGCATATTTTTTTCTTGTTCTACATTTTTACTGAAATTCTTGAAAGTGTGAACAACTGTACTTACGGGATTATTTTCTTTTCAAACTTTGTACACCTTTTAGCATAAATAATGTCGCAGTACGTTTTTGAATGAACGAATTAATCAACTACACAGAATCTTATTTACCTTTAATTAGGCAAAGTATGTTTCCAAAACAATTGTGAATAATTAATACGCAATCAATTTTTTTTTATTTCGAAAACAAAAAAACAGTTACCTGTACGTATGACGCGTATTAGTACAAGAAAGTAACGATTTCAGCATAATGCCTAGTACATATTATATTTTTAAACCTATGTGAAACCGTATTAAGTAGCGTTCAATGTCCTACAGTTTAGTACGTTCCTACTAACAAAGTCAAAAAACGTGCAACACAAGTTTAAACTAGGTAATTCTTAAGAGGGTTACGAAAAAATTACGGAAATGCATTCTAATTGCGCTTATTACTTACTCAAGAATTCGTTATTGATTCCTGGTATGACATACATACCTCGTTGCACGCCTTGTTCGAGAAGTTCAAATCGCTTAGCCGATTACAATACCTTATTGTTATTAGTTACGGTATACAACAAGCACAAAGTCGTTTAAGCATGACCAGGTTTGGGCGCGACGATGTTTGGGTGCTTGTCGGACGATTGGGCGCGAAATAGGAGTAATTATTTTTATTTTTTCTTTATATATGGAAGTTAACAAGATACAAGTAAATAGAACAATATCAACCTATAATAATAATAATCCTGAGTTTCACTTATTAATAACCTTCAGAATTACCGGATGAAATTCAATATTTGTTATATTGGTTTGAGGTAAATATAATCTCATATATGAAGAGATATTTACAATTCTACATGTATAACGTTTCAAAATATTTTATTTGCTACCTAGGACAATAATAATAATAATATAACTTATAAGCAAGCTAAGATATATCCAAAAAGGAGTTACAATATATTTTTGTTTTTTATCCAAATTACCGCATTCCGTCTAATCTGGCGCCCAAACAATCTGGTCCTGTTTTATCCATATCAGTAGAATGCAAACAAAGGGAATGAGATAGGCAAGTTTGTAAATGTTCATACCATAAAGAAGTTAGTGGAAGCAAATCAAATCTGCTATAAGCTACTCAACTTCAAACTTGAAAAGTGACAATCAGAAAAAGCAGCAGTGGGTGAATGAGAACAACTTCCTGAGCCTAATGGAAGAGAAACGAAAATACAAGAGTCAAAACCTAAAAATATAACGAATTAACAAGGAAATTAAAAAAGATAAATACCAGATGCAAAGGAAGTATTTTATGAAAACAAAAGTTTGGAAATGGAAAAGTTACAGAAAAAACACGATGTATTTAACACGTACAAAAAAAATAAAAAAAGTAACAGGTCAGTACAACAAATGCGCAAATAACATAGACGGCAAATTAATCCTCACGGTCTTAGATAACATGAAGAGGTGAAAAGAATCTATTGAAGAACTGTTTAATGACGAAAGACCTGATCTAGAAATAAAAGAGGCAATGACAGAGCCTGAGATAGCCTTAGCGATAAAACTAGGCAAGACTAGAAAAGAGACAGGACCCAAATGAAATAATAAAACTTTTCGAAAGTAAGGGAAAAAATCTCTCGCATGTTTTCAACAAAATCTGAGACAGGCTACATACAAACAGATTGGCTACTGTCAACCTTTGCAGTAATTCCAAACAAAACGAATGTAAAAAGACGTAGTAAGTATCGAACCATAAGTTTAATGGGCCATGTCTTAAAAATATTCCTTCAAATACTCCACTCAAGGATGTATCAAGAAATAGAGAAACAACTTGGTGATACACAGTTTTGATTTCGCAACAATCTTGGAACTAGAGAAGCACTGTTCAGTATCCAAGTCATGGTACAGAGGTGTAGTGATGTCGGACACTCAGTTTACTTGCGTTTGATTGATTTTGAAAAGGCTTTTGATCGAGTGAAACATAATTAAATGATTACCGTGCTCCAAGTGGGCATTAACAATAAAGATTTCCGAATCACTAAAAACCTTTACTGGCACCAACGGGCAAACATCAGGGTTGGCTAGAGTGCTTCTAAACAGGTGCAGATACAAAAAGAAGTGGGACAGGACTGCAGAAGAAAAAAAAAGAAGAAGAAAACTGACTCTATTACTCGATTACTCGTTATTATATGAGATGGAATACGATTCTTGGTTGAAAGCTGTGCCATCGTGTTTCTTGAGAACGTTTTTGAATAATTCCATTAAAGCTATTATTTACTGTACTATGTTCATCAAGAATCGCAAATGAATAACCAACTGAAGTAAGAGATACCTATAAAAAAAAAGGTGGACAGTGTCAACTAGCTTGAGAATAAAGAATGTCAGCTGAAAAAAATGTAATCTGCTTACAGCGGTATTTCTTGATCGGTATGTCAGTTAACCAAAATGACATTTGATAACCAAAAAAGGCCAAAACCTAAAAATACAGTTCATGAATATACCGCCACTTTTTTAAGAATTATTCCTTTTTTATAATTTTTGAAGCGAGATATTCTTCTGTAGCAGTTATCTGGACATAAAATGTTTTATTACAGTTTCGTTTAGATTACATGTGATGGAAAGACCAAGAATCAAAAAGGTGAAATAAAGGGTCAGTGCTGAAACTGATTAGAAATTGGGGCGATCCAGGCGCTACTCTAAAAGCAAGATTCATTATTATTAAGTGAAGTCAGTTTAAGAGAAAAGCTCAAATCCCTAGAAATGGTACAAGCTCAAACGATGGCACACAAAAAAAAATAAATTGAAAAATCGCTACTGAGTTATAATCACAGCAACATATTTTGCTTTTTAAGCGTCAGTACTGGACAATAGTACTGGCGAATCATTTCCAACAATGAGAAATAATAACATTTGACTAGTCCTGGTAGTACCTTGTGTTGTAACCTCCAAAAAGAACCACGTTTTACTTAAATGGGTGGTATCATCTCTTAAGCTTTTCAGAAAACGCTTGATCATTTTACCTCCTTGGTAACTATAAAAATATAATTTAGAACCTAGCTAATTTCTAAAATGCTAAAGGTTCAAAATAAGTATCAAATATCGATTGAATTCAGTACATCCAAAGATCTTCGACATACTAGAGTTTCATCGTAAATGTTTAATAAGCTTTTGTACAAAAAGTTAGCTGTTTTTGTTGATTTAACTTGCCATATACTAACTATACAGAAAGAGATTTTTGAGTAAAAGAAAATGAGAAGAAATTCCAGACAATCTCAGCAAATTCTCCACAGCTGAAGTTCTGTATGCATGTCCTGATCAAGATGATTGCTTTATTCCATCACGTGACGATCAAACTCGCAACTGTAAAATTAAATCTTTAGCAAATAATATTATTTTTGCACGCAACCATAAACAATCAGAAAATAGTAAAAACAAAGAGTTCTGTCAATATCACTCTGAATTCTCAAAAGCCCGTCTGCAACTGTTATTGCTTGGAAACGAATAGATACAAACTTTTTTCATAAAAAAATAAAACAGCAACTCTATTAGATTGAAAATGAGGCTGTTGCAAATGAAATGTTTTTCTAAAGGTCTTCTCTAAAAGCTGTATACCTCTACTCAAAAACAAACATTGTTGAGATTATGGCAGTAAGAGAATATAACTATGAGTTTCTATAAGATATAAGAACAATAAGTAGAGGCAGATGTAGCCTGCTATTCAAAATACTTTGCACAAACCCAAAAAATTTTGAAAACAGTTTTAAAACTGACGAGGTAGTATCGTGCTTGAAATATACGTTTCTAAAGGCATGAATTCACAGGCTATTTGATAAAGATAGTATTTGGTAAATGCGTGAATAGAAAGCATTTATAAGTTTAACATTTACAAAAAAAAAGAAGTCAATAGTTGAGACGTTCATAACATACCCAAACACAGTTGCTCGTTTAGAGATTAAACAAATCTCAAATCAAAGGTAAAACATACTTGTGATGGGTTTTTACCAGTGTAAAACTGATGAATTTGCTACCTTTTGCAGGTGTTGCAACCTGTATCACTTATAAAAACTTGACTAGCTACTTGATACCATTAGTTGAAAAACAGATGTCAAAAGACAACTAAGTGGATAAGATGTGAAAGATATACGTACCAAACGTCAAAATAAATTGGTAAACGTTGGGAACTACGAGGGTTGCTATTTATATTTCTGGCCTTGGCAACACTGACTGTTTCCAGGCGTCAGCTGACATTTTCGGTGTAAACTTTACATTGTTGAACATAACCTCAACCACAACATTTTGTCATTTGAGTGCGATTGCAGTTAATTGAAAAGTGCATTCCCTAGTAAAAAATGGAATTGACCCGTGAACACTTTCGTGCAATTATTTTTCATAACTTTCGACGTGGATTATCACGACAAGAGTGCATCAATGAACTTAATACATTATATAGCGATGAAGCTCCATCCTACAGCACTGTAAAAAACTGGTATAATGAATTCAAACGTGGCCGATGTTCACTCCAGGACGAAATCCGTGAAGGCCGTCCAAAATCTGTCGTTGTGCCTGAAAACATCGATGCTGTGCGTGAACTGATTAAACAAAATCGTCATGTGACATACCGTGAGATTGAGGCATCTTTGGGCATTAGTATGACTAGCATCAACAAGATATTACATGATCATTTGGCCGTAAAAAAAATTTGTTCCCGTTGGATCCCGCATAACCTGACCAATGCTCAAAAGAAGGCTCGCGTTGACTGGTGCATTGAAATGTTGAAAAAATTTGCGAAAGGTGCATCAAAGGCTGTGTATAACATCTGCACAGGTGACGAATCATGAATCTACGCATATGACCCCAAAACAAAACAGCAATCAACTGTGTGGGTCTTTCAAGACGAGCCAAATCCAACAAAAGTTGTTCTCGGAAGAAGCACATCGAAGCAAATGGTTGCTCTGAATGGTACACAACCATTTGTTTGCCAGAAGTCATTGGAGAAATTCGGAAAACTTCAAAGAAGAGGCGAATCATTCTTCATCATGACAATGCAAGCTCTCACACCGCTGCTCAAACAATTGGATATTTAACCAGCCAGAAGGTCGAGTTGATGGGCCATCCACCATACAGCCCTGATTTGGTACCCAATGACTTCTTTTTATTCCCGTACATCAAAAACAAACTGCGTGGTCAACGATTTTCAACACCAGAAGAAGCCGTTTTTTGTTTCAAAACGCATATTTTGGAGCTGCCTCAAACAGAGTGGAAAAAGTGCTTCGAAAATTGGTTCAAACGCATGGAAAAGTGTATCAATCTTAATGGAGAATATTTTGAAAAACAATAAAACTAGTTTCGATCATAAATACTTGTTTTTTCATTGTTAGGCCAGAAATATAAGTAGCAACCCTCGTATATGCAAAAAGATGGAGTTCAGATAAGAAAGAAACATGTACATTCCTGTAGTAGCTTTTGCAAAATTGTAATACATCTGAATTTACTCCATTAGGCAAAAATCTCTTTTTAGGAATACACTTTTTAGCAGAAAAACGATCCAATGCCAAATTCTCTTGTGTATCAGTAAGGCATATTTCCTTATTTTTATTTTCTGCGGATGCTTTTGTTTCCAGCATGATGTTACATAACTGTATTTTGAGTTTTAAACACACTACCAATTTAGTTTTGGTTATTGCCTATTTTTCTGTATTGCTTGTTTGCTTATAAGTATTAAGGACGTTGTATAAATGGTAAACTTACAAATTCCTTAATAAATGCATATGAATTTAATAGAAATGCATGGGAAATATTATAAAAAGATAAAATTCCAAGATTGATAAATTATAACCTGTATTACACAATTTAACAGATATAATCTAAATACAAAATACAAATTTCGGTCGTTTCTATGGTAACTATATCACAATGTACCTACTTGTGTTTTTCCTATTCAAAGAATTGGCGATAAAAAATATTTGAGTAATACTCTATAAAATAATAACTATAATACGATACATTTACAACGATTATTTTTACTGAGTTGACAGTTGAGATTTCAAGATTAATTTTAAGACTTTCTAACATTTATTAGTTTTATTGTGTCCAGATCTAAACTTTGGCGTGGAGTTTGGGTTCGATCATCTGATTTTTTCTAAAAAAGAAACATTATTATAGAGGAAATGAAACTACAACTAGAAGAAAAATTGTAAACAGTACTTACATTATTCCTTTTCCGTTCTATGCTATCCTTTAATTTTTCTGCTAAATAATCTGCACCTGCCAGACCAATAAAGAAAAGTACACACAATGCAGGCTTTAGTGAAGCCATTTATTACTACAATGTACGTTACAAAACTCGTTGTCTCACAAGCTTCTAAGTCACTATGTATACAACGTATCGGATCCGTTAATTTATATACTAACGTGCAAATACCAAATTAGAGACGAGGATTATTTTATTGATAACGAGACAATGATTGCGTAGGTGTTTGTTTAGTTTTTTTGCACGTGAGTGGAAGGTCAAGTTATTAGCTTTAATTTATAATTTTAAAGTCGATTCTATTTATTAACGCAACATTTCAAAACATGGCGAAATCTAGCTGCTTTGATCGTGGACGTTGTGAAAGTTCAAATGGTAGATATTTTGTGTTTAAAAAACTAAAATGGATCAAAAATTTCCCGCAGGTATAAACTCTTATTATATTGTTGGTTATTATAAGACCTTTCGTTATTTTGAGTTAAGGGAGGAATGTGTTCCATTACTTCGGATGTACCCTGTATGATTAAAATGATCTAAATTCCCTTTTTGAGTACCATCACTTGTTTTTAATATCAAGATAATTATTACCGTAGTACCACAATGTCTACTACATTAGTATATTTACTATTTTAATCTCGAGTCCAGATAAATCTAAAAACTTGTTATTTTATAATCAGGCGTTAATGAATCATAGTCCTCATACAAATAACAAAATAATCAATATTGTCTTTCTTAAACAGGCTAAGTCTCTTCCCAAACAAAATCAAAACAGCATTTAAATGTTTTAAGGCTTTGTTTCCGATTCAGCTTATAACTGCTCTTTACCCTTTGGCGCTATTTAAGTTACTGTGACATTCCTTTTGGTAATAAATATTTTTCTTGTTCTTAGTTGTTATATTTATCTGTTAAATAAGTATCTGCTTGTTATTTATCGAGCTTCCGCTTATTACCCACTACTCATATTATGAATCTAAAACCAATATTTAATATCATAGCTACAAGCCGAAAATAGGAATTACCTCAGCATTACCTAAATTAATGAATAAAAAAATAATTAGTGTTGCGGAAATTCCGGTTTGACTAAAGATTTTAGTTGAAACCGGATTTTTCAACGTAGTAAATAGCAAGTATTTGCCACAATATGCTTGATCGATTTATCAGGTACTAAAGTACAAAACATAACACATTGTATCACGTGGGCAGTTATTGTTTATAGTTGGCCACTTATCAGTCTTATAATTTATTCGAACAACTAGTCACAACAAGTACATATTGAAAAAAACTAAATTCTTTAACTTTTTTAAAATTGAAACACAAGCTGCATCAAGATTTGTAAACCTTAATTTTAAATGCAAATTGTACTACAAATGTTTTTAACTGGAATATTCTTCTTATAGTCCTATAGAGCTGTACTATTAGCTATAATAGAAGTCGGTAGGTTTTACATTTTTACTAATCAAATCAAATTCAATTGGATTGAGGAAAGAGATTTCAGACATAAAACCTAAACAAACAATAAACATATGAGATAATCAGAGGTGGAAACTTTAACACTCAAAGTAAAAGTATATGATAGTTGCATCTGCATTACAAGAACTAATGAGAAGAAAAGTTTTTGTAGAAGTGGTCACACAATGCAAAAGCAAAAATGGGACTAGGCCGGCCGTGTTCTGCATTTACCAAGAAACAGATGAGTAAGAAGAACTAATGATAGATACCTACTGAAAGAAGACGAAAATGAAGCAGACAAGAAAAAGAGAATCGAACAGCATTTTGAAGAATAAAAATGGAAAAGAATGAGATCTTTGTATACCAAAAAATTAATTAACTTCAGTTTTAATTTTAATTTTATATGAAAGCGCCTGGAGGTCCCTTGCTTTAAAGAGTAATCAAGCAGAGATTTTTATTTGGCCCGTACTATCTCTTTTCCAAGCCTCTTGTTGTCTTCACTATCGTTTTCGACGCAAAAGCATCTACAGAATGTGCTACGAGTGCACTCCAACGCACCCAGCTTACAGTTTCAGTTGCTCCACAATGGTGAAGTTACCATTAAATCTTCCGAAGCTTGATGCGTAGATATATTATAGCGAGTTTGTTCGAGTTATCGTTGGAAGGTTTTAGAGATCAAACTAGCTGCTACTGACAACCTTCCTTCCGGGGGGCGAAGGCCCAGTATTGCCACCGGCCTTCCAACCAGGGCGCTCTGCGTTTGGTGGGTGGACACAGACCCTCCCGGAGCCGATGTTCCTTTTCCACCCGCGTACGTTGTTGCCTAGAGAGAGAGGCGCGACTATTGGTGCGGGTGTATTCGTTCCCGTGTCCGTACTCTGAACGCGTTCCGGGCCGCGGCGTAAGTAAGTTTACGGCCCCGAAGTCCCCATTACCACTGTTTCCGTCTACTCCTAGCGGCCGCCACCGAGCTCACCCCCTTCAGCGAGCAAGAAGAGGTGTGGCTCTGAAAACCGTTTGCTATGCCAACACAGGGCGACACTGAACACCAGAAATCGCGAGTTAAACTTTAGCCACGGACGTTCTTAAGATGGGCACCTTACCAACTTTAATTCAACATTAAATTCCAACTCAAAAGTATTGTGCACCTAGGGTCAATGACCTCATCATGGGCCAATCTATCTAGACCCAACCTGCCTGATAACACCTACCGATGCGCTATTATAGCGTCGCAACCTCCGCCAGCTTCCGACGCCCGAGAAAAAACGCCAGAAACTCAATAAAACAAAGAAGTCAATCAAGCCCCGCCCATCAGGGATCACCCACCATCAACAGCACTTCAGGTACTAATTTCATCGCCGCCGCGCAAATTCAAGAACAGACTGGTGAACTCGGATGCCGCCGATTTAACATCCATGCTGCCAACGGCCCTCCTCGCGCTGCTACAACTAGGTCCAAACATCAACGACCGGTCAAGTGCCAATGAACGTGAACATCGCACGTATCCTGCCTCGCAACAAATAAACTACCACCAGCAGGCTGAAGAAGCTACAGAAAGTAGTTTACAACGGCCTCCCGCCTTCGGCGGGAAAACAACGCTGATATCATCATCTTTGGAGATCAATTTAGCTTATCGAATTGGCTACTATTTGTTAGAAATTCAGTAGTATCTTCTGATTTCCACTACCGAAAGTAAACAGAAAAGTAAAAGACTCTTCAGTGACTAGTTGCATTTCTTCAAAATGCTAGCGATACCATCATTTCATAATATTCAGCTCTAACTCGTGATCATATAGCATTTTTGAAAATGGCAGCAGAAGATATAGTCACAACGAAACTTTGCACGAACAAGTCATTTTACTTATTAGTTTCATTACAGACACGATGATCTGCAATAAAGTCACGGTATTGTTCTGAACAATTTCCAAAGTTTTAACATCTAGCTTCAAACCAAAATTATTTTTAATTAATTAGATATTTTGGGCATAGCTTTTAGAACAGTTTAACTGTTTTTGAAAATGGTACTAGGCGGGTTCCTGTCCCAAAGTAGACAATTAAACCAAAATAACTTCAATTTTCACCTGAATACCTACTATAGGCGTATTTAGCTGTAGGATATAAAGCTGTTAATACATTGCACAGTATTAGGTAGGTATTTCAATCAAATTATTGACGTTTTTATTAGGAAGAATTAGATCCAATTGATAAAATGATAATAGATGACGATAAAGTAAAGTATTAGAACTAAAGCCGATTAGATTATGCTTCACTATAAAAATTCACATTTTAAACACCTGTAGTTTATGAAATTCCATTTCATTCTAAATTCCAAGAATGGAGCGTATAAAATTGTAGTAAAATTAAATTTTTAAATTGTTTACATCATTATCAATAAGAAATACAAATTTTTCGTCGCGTAAAAGTTACATGTGACATTTAATATGTAATCAAGATTGTGAACATAGATATCGTTCATAATACACACACTCAAATTTATATGAAATCACTTTTTTTTCATTAAAATTTTTTTTTTTTCAAACAAATGTATGCCAGTAAAAGCACAATATACCAAAGCAGTTTAATCAACAATATATACAAGTTTTCAGTAATTGTTGAAATTATACAAAACAGAAAAAAATGTAAAAAGTAAATCACTATTCGAATGTTCTAATACTAAAGAAAAGTCCACTTTTTGCTATTTCTGTAATTAGTGTTGCCACCTCTAGTCTTAATACAACCTTCAATTCGACAGGGCATGCTCCTAATCAAATTGTCAACTTCTTCTTGGGGTACGTTTGCCTATTCTTTCAGAGCGGAGTGAATGAGCTGTTCCACATTTGCTGGATTATCCATACAAGCTCTAATCCTTTTTTTAATCATTTCCCATAAATGTCCAATTGGGTTAAAATCAGGCGAGCAGGCAGGCCACTCCACAACTGTGATAGCTTCTGTTTCCAAAAATTCTGTGACAGCTCTGTTAGTATGCGGAAGTGAATTATTCTGCATAAAGATGAAATCTTCGCCTATTTCCACAGTTTAGCTACAAATTTTAGCACCAAATCAACATGCCTGCGTCCAGTTAAAATTTTTTGGAATTTATGGAAATCAGTGAAGTTTTTTTCTACCTTAATGCCTCCCCAAAACATTACAGTTCTCCCTTGATATTTTGTAATGGATCTGGCAGCTTGGAGTCTAGCTTGTCTACCTCGACCTCTTAAAACTTGAATTTGACGGCCGTCTGATCTAAGACCGATTCAGTTGTTCAAGGTTGGTGATTAAGACCCCAACTTTTTCGGTTAAGTTTGTGTTGTCTGGACAACTTGGGAACTCTTAACTGTCTCCTGCGAAATAAATTTTGGACACGAAGTCTTTTTCGTACTGTTTCGACTGAAACTCTAACACCTGTAAGTTCCTAGAGTTGTCTTTAGAGCTCTGGATGCGAAATGGTTGCATTTCTTCTAGCAATCTGAGATAAAAAACCGGTTCTGTCTGACAGTAGCTGCCCTTCGACGACTTTGTCGCGGCCTGTTCTTAATACGATTTGTCTTTGTGGAATTTCCTGCTCAACATTAACAATGCTTATTCCCCTCTGAACATCCGACAATCCTACGTAGGGCATCTTACCTCTTTTTAACACAAATTTCACTTATCTCAATCGCTTTGATTTACAACTGAACGTAAATGTAAAGATTTTTCAATGTAAGCATTTACAACTGTTTTCATGGGTATGTTTATTTTCAACAAGAACTTATTATCTCTTACTAAAGAATTTTTGAGAGAAACAAAAAGTGATTCCATATAGGTTTGGGTATGTGTATATTGGCATAATATTAAATTTTAGTCAGAATTAAGTATAACCTAATTCGTCAACAATCATCTTTTGTTTTTCTTAGACAGATAGATAAAGCCTTTATTATTGTATTAAAATTATTATTAAGTGCGATAATATTGATGAGACCTTAATAGGCATGTAACTTGTATCACTTTATTTAATAGAAATTAAAGTGAAATCTTTGTAATTACTTAATTAAATTAGAAAACAAGTTAGATTAAAATAAATGTGACTACAGAAATGATTTTCTTAATAATAATTGCTACGGAAATAGCTGTCTCTACCGTTTGTAAATTTACTGTGTTGATACGTTATATTAGCTTGGGAATTTTTATGTCTTGCTGATTATTGTTTTTCGTGTATTTATTACGAATACTGTACATATTCTAGATATACGTAAGTGTTTATGTATGAAATATCAACAAGAGGTTACTTATCGTTAAAAATATTTGTTTAATATTGAATTTAGATACTTTTATAAAGTACTTATTGTATGATTCTAACCTAGAAACTAAAATTTACATCTCCATATTTATTATAACGAATTCATTTTAATTATATGTTAACATTTAACGAAATTTTAGGTTATTCCACCATACACGATATTACCTAATTCAGAGGCCAACTTGGGAATAATAATTTATTGTTTGAAAGTCGTATCTAACCTATTTCGGGCATGTTAATGTTCATATTCATCCATCATCCTCTATTATATACAGACTATGGAATTGCGCTATAGAGAACTAGTCCAGCGAAGTCATAAATCCGTGACAAGTTGAGCGTTAATGGTGGGACGAAGTTGCAAAGTACTTCACTGGACTTAGAGCTCGAAGAAACTATCTACAAAGAATAAGAAAAAAACCATTTTTAACTGAGAAGGTTTGTTTTAATAAAACTACAGCTGAATAATAGTAAACTTCTGCTAGGATTTCTACATTTATATTATGGTGTACGGACGTTATTATTAAGAAAGGCGTTTTTTTGCATCAAACAGCAGCATCATTGTTACTGTTTACATTCACTGTAAATTCTGAAGTCACATCTATTAAGATTTATAAAGCAGCTTTCAGTTTAAAATGAGTAAACGTTTAAAGAGTTATCAGTACCATTGTCACATAAATTTTATCAAATAGAATTGCATCCATTTTCTCCGCGTTCTCATAATTTTCAATTAGGTCTTAGGATTAATCAAGTGGATATGATGGAAATTGGGATTATATTGCAAAGATCTTGAAACCAAAGCAGAAACAGCGCATAAAATTAATTACTTTTGTATTATGAGACTCAATGTAATAATGGCGGTGTGGACAAAATAATTTATGAATGAACAATATCAAACTTTGGTACTTTCTTTGTTAGTATAACATTTCTTGTTACTATAACCTGCAATTCTATCAAATTTATTGACCGAAACTACTTTTTATTGATGGTCATACAAATCAAGTGACCTTCTAAGCAACGCGATTAGGTATTAAACAATTAAATCTGCTTTATAAATGATTTTTACAAAAGTAGAAATTTAAAGGTTTTAAGCTAGTCTTTTGTTGGTTTGGGTTTATCTAATATTAAAGTTTGTTGAGAATTTTCGCGTTATTAGTCTCCGATTTTACACAGCAATGCATCTCAACGTCTAGTTTCTGAAGCTTTTTTCCTAACCGATGTATTGTATAGAAAAATGTTAAGTATACAGTATCTTTACAGAAAACTGTAAAAGGAAGACTCAATTCACAAAATTTCAAAAACTTTACAAAAACGAAAAGACACACTCTACTTACACTCTTCGGACAAACAGCTGCGAATGAAAAAGAAATTCTATTCACACAAATCTTTTCAGTGCACTTCAGACGAACCATCCATAAAAGAGATTGAAAAAATGAAAAAACAGAAGTTGATTGTACAAAGAATTATAAGAAACTAAATGAGATCTTGTAGCAGTTTTAATGGGTTTCTGATTTCTATACCTACTTAAAATGAGATCTCAGGTTCTTTCTCGAATTATAAAGGAACGTGGGTATCTCCTGCTTTAATATCTTTAGGGACGCCACTCTATGTTTTTGGTAAAAGAGAGAAAACCAAAAGTCTATTCACAAGCACGAGAAAGTTCCAAAGCTTAGTACTTTTTTAGTAAAATAAAAGATAAGGCATGTAATTATAATATTTAATCGTAGCTTAACAAATCTACAATTATCTTACCCTAAATAAGAAAGAAAAATACTAAACATTCATATTATTCGCCTAAAAGGTGATGTAAAATAATACCCTTGAAGGCCTTCATAACAGTATTACTAATTTTAAAAATATGTAACTAATGGTAAATTCAAATATTTTACAAAAACTGAACAAAAGTATGATGATAACACAAAATTGTCAACTCAACTTTATTAATTAATGTTCAATAAATTTTCTAATTACACCAAGAAAGAGATTTATTAATAAATAACTTTGAAAATAATAAACTAGTATATAACAAGAATTTAAATTGACAATAAAAGTCAAGGTCATACAGTAACCTTACCATAAGATAACTTAAACTGTTAAAATGTTAAAATAATGTTTAAAGGAGCAAATACCTTACGTTGTCTTACTCGTCTTATATTCCTGCATTCATGACAATAACAGGATTCTCTATTTATTCTGGGTTGACATGAGCTGGCAAATGTAGAGGAATATCCATAACCCACTTCAACGTATCGTTTAGGAATCGCTAATTGTTCTATAAAATCCCTTGTAAACCATTAACATCAGGATGGCGACCACGCCCTTTTGATTCCTTTGTGCATTTTTTTACCAAATTGCAATGAATACGGTAATTTGTAGATAAAGAGACAAGCAAACTATAAACAGCAGCGAGAAAGGAAACTGAGGAAGGCAATCCTTCAAAACGACAGAAAGAGAAAAAGGAAGGATTCACAATACAGACCAGCGAGCTTGCAAAGTAACGCATGCGCCGTCATTCTCAACATATAACAAATGTTAATCTCTAGGTGTCACTAGAAGGATTCACTTAAAAACCGAACAGCTGATTAACCAGAAAATAAATAAAAGTAATGAACTAATTAATAAAAATCCAATATATGAGGAAATTATTGAAATTAAAACAAAATATATTTCAAGTTAAAAGGGTACAAGGTGAGTCAAAATAAAAATTTGTTACAACGTAACAATCTACTATCTCAGTGTAAAAAGGTAGCTAGCTCAACTAGACTACAAGAAAGTAAGACGTCGTAGAACACCGAACATGGACGTAGTTGACCTCCTGAATTATCTGTGAAAAAAAAACAATTTGTCAAGTATGCAAAACTGGATAAAATCGTAAAGCCAAAACATTACCCAAACTCATCTAATTCAGTTGTAAGTAAAATTAAAGCGTGACGCAGACCAGGGACGAATTTCTAAAATGTATAGAGGGCCGATTTGACCCATCGAGCTGTAATTATTGTTCATCTTCTAAACAAACTAGTGATTAGTAATACCCTACAGGGTTTTTTATTCAACAATAGCACTCTGTAATGATTTGTAAACTTACTTTTATAGAAAGTCAACGTGTACTATTATAGAGATTTATTTAAGTCGCTATTAACTACCATTACATTTTCAGGTCACAACCATTTGAATTGGATTGTAGGAATGTGAGCACCTGAATAAACAAAGTCGATGTTTGGAAAGGCACGTGCTTACTCATATCTATTTCAAGAAATGTCACCGAAAATAGCAATTACATCTTTTCGTTAACAACGTTACTAGTGTTTCCAAATTACACTACTTTTTAATTGCAGCCTAGAGGAAAGACCTTGCATTTAATTAGACAAAAACGTACATTTTTTGCAAAACCTCTTCTAATTTATTGTTTTGTAGCTTTATGATCCGTGAACGATGTTTAAGTTGAATAAAACCAGATATTACATACTGTTTGCAAAATCTAGAATTTTTAATGTATAATTGCAAAGTGCTTTGTCGGTTAATTAGAAAAAGAGGATTATAATAAAATTAAATAAATAAAATAATAAATACACATGATGGTCATGATAGTATATTCAAGAGTGTAGAGCTGGTCTAACAGAAATTACGATGCTGCTAATTTCTTAAAAATCCTAAGAAGAATTCTTGTGTAATTGTTTACAGACTAGCAAGATCATCCCCTAAGACATTACTCATGTACATAATTACGCGTACCTGGCAATCGCGTTATATACTTAATAATAAACATTAATATTTTTCAGATTTATTCAGATATCGATTGAAAACGAAAGAATCGGGTAAGTAAAGTGAGAAGGAGAGAGGAGCAATAGCAGCAATACCACAGTATAAAACCTTACGGAATCAGTAGTTTCACTTGTTGTCGGTGGCGTTGATCTTTGTGTCCAAAATTTTTACTGCAGATTGTCACCACGCGCAGCTCGCATAGGCGTACGAAGCGTTAGTGCGGTTTTTGCAAGATTCAACACAACAATTGTACGTCACTGTTTACTGAATTTTGTTCAGTGAGCAATCACCACGCGTCGAAAAACACGTAACAAAATTTTTATCTCAGTGAACGTACTGATTCAGTAAGATTTTATACTGTGGCAATACCATGTACTATCGCGGCAAAAAAAACCGGGCCACCGCACAGGTTTTAAAATTATATATATATAAGCACAACCTTTCCACCACATTGGTGTAAGGTATACATAGTTGTTGATTTATACGTCACTTTACACATTATATACAAGTCTAGTCCATTCTTTTTTATTCTTCGCCTTCTTTTTAGCTTCTGTCTACGTCATTTTCTTTTTCTTTAAAACATCTGAAACTTCGTCATTCCACGTTTTCTTGGGTCTTGGTCTTGCGTACTGCGTCCTCTTCTGAAACCACTCTGACCTTCTGCAAGTTGCTGTTCTACCTTTTCTCGTAATCTTTTTTCTAATACATGCTCGTATGTTTTCAATACTATACTTAATAAAGTGATACCTCTATAGTTTGAACATACTCTGATATCTCCCTTTTTAAATATTGGCAATATGATTCCAATTTCCCAGTCCTTTGGTATTATTCCGGTATTCCATGCTTTATTAAAAATCTCTTTTAGCATTCTTATACCATGCATTCCTAGATTCTTCAGCATTTCAGTTGTTATCTTATCGTGTCCGGCAGATTTTATACTGTGGCAATACCATGTACTATCGCGGCAAAAAAAACCGGGCCACCACACAGGTTTTAAAATTACCTTTTGTAAATCTGTCTTTCAATTTAAGTAAAATTGTTATGTAACAAAATGAGTACCTTATTAATTGAACCAGCAAATCCACCTTAAAGCCTAATGCAAAAGAGAGAAATTTTGTTAGAATCGACCTATCGTCAGACAAGTGTGCCCCAGTTTTTTGCCGCGATAGTACATACGTCAGTTAGAAAACTTGTTCTGAAGCTGGGGAAGATTCTATCACTTGCAGAGGACAAAATCATGCAGAAAAGTTTGATAAATTAGTAATAGTCACAAACCT
Source organism: Ignelater luminosus (assembly GCA_011009095.1). NCBI lineage: Eukaryota > Metazoa > Arthropoda > Insecta > Coleoptera > Elateridae > Ignelater > Ignelater luminosus. Next base: position 20,692 of record VTPC01091311.1, read on the forward strand.
AACGACAAGATAAAGTATCTGACTGTAACTCAGTTTTGCAGTTTGTTCAAATGAGAAACTTTTTGCGCTGGTTTTTATTTCAGTTTTTTTTGTTCAGCGAAATTATCCAAGTGCTTCCGTAAAAAATATTAAAAGATCAAGGACAGAAAAGGAAACCCTTCCTGACAGGCACGCATGAGATCTAAAGCAGGGTTTCCTCGGCACGAGCAGGAAGAGAGTTGCATGGTACCACGAATCCCCAAAGATTCGATATAAAAGAGCATACTAGCACTCATGGTTCTCAAACCAAACGTGAGAACAGAGTAGTCATAAAATCTGTGAATTGGTCACTCTTGCCGTGCCAATGTTGCTTCGCTGCTAAGCTAACAGGCCCGACTACTGTCTAGAAATTAAGGAGAAGATGGGGGATGAACGGTCCAGAACATTTTTAATGGTGTCAAGTAACCTCCGTGTAGTGCTACCACTCCAGTTGGGCGGTGAGAGACATTAGTCATAAGGTAGTTATATATAACGCGCAGGTACCTACGGACAAAGTTAAACATATGCGAGTGACAATAAGGCCTTCCAGTTTTAATTGGGTGCGATGCTAACGTTCATCGTGAAATGTGAGAAAATTCAATCATTAACATTCAGGGCAAAACACTTCTTATTGTCAACCGATCTGGATGATCTGGGTAGAGATACTGAGCCCGCATTTATCAACAGCAATCGAAGTAAAGTTATTGACGTAATAATGGTATCTAGGAATATGACAGTAGAAATATCTAACTGAGAAATAGTGTTAGGCAACTCAATAATTAATTATCGTATGGCCAAATATGAGTAGATTAGAGATGAAACCCTGGAGGTCTTCTAGCATAATCCCAGGGCAATAGATTTGGGGAATTATTTCTTTAATCTGACACGCTAAGTGTTTTGTTTTTTAAGAGTACGTGAGATGGTAATTTGATTTTTGTAGTCATATTTATAAAAACAAATAATTTTCTCTGCATAATTTTTTACAGCTTCTTTAACTTCAAGACAAATGCGTTAATGATACTCTTCGTACTGCTATTTAAATAATTGCATTAATAATATATTTTACAAAAAGAAAAAATGCATTGACAAATTAAGATAAAAATAATAAATTTAAAACTTGCCGTTTACGTGCGTCTACAATTTTGTGCGCGATATTTTTATTGCCCAGGAGGGGAGATGTAAAACAAAAATCGAACAGTAGTCGGAAATTGTAGATTTCACGATGGAATTTCTAGTGACAGGGAATACAAATTACCGCACAAATTATCTCCTAAAATCGTCATATTACTTACGCGCCACCATTTACAATAATGTCAGTTGCTCCCCATTTAGATAGAGATAAAAACGGCTACTTTATCTTATGCGACTAGTAACGTCAGATTATATCGGGGGTCTGACGAGCTAGACTCTAACGTCAGAAGTCACAATTAATCCTTGGGATAGTTAGAGGTTAAATGTATACATTTAAAGGTTGAGCTTTCATCTTTGTAGATTTTATTTTAAGCGCTCGAAAACGGTTTGGAACGTGGCGTCTTTCAATAGAATTAGATCTACTTAAATTTACACTTTATAGCTTAGCTAGTGTACAACAAAGCAATTAAGTTTCAGTCGCTTGTCAAAGGGATTGCGTTCTCAGTAGAAATACAATTATCCTTGGAACAAAGTAAATAGCACAGTTTGACTCTGGACTTGTCCGAGTTTGAGCGGTTGCTTTCTAAAGGCAAACTTTATCATTGCCCCTTTCGGAATTCCTAGAATTGCTTAAATCGTATATGATGAAATCTTTGTTGAATAAATTATTCAAATTATACAAGCGACAAGTTATGCATAAAAACATAAATTTGTCTCTAAACCTATTCACATGAAAAAGAAAAAAGAAAAATTACATTAAAAATTTAAAACGTAAACACAAATTAATTTTCAGATTTATGATAAAACATCAACGTTTAGTCCCATCTTTTTCATAACATATTCTGCTTTCTACATTACGTTGTTTTAATCCTCTTTTTATTAAAAAACTTGAACCGAGTGAGTTGAGTGAGGCAATTTCAGTTGAAAGTATTTTCTTTTGTTCTTTTAATCCTTAACAAGGACATCGCTAATTGTTTTCTTTTTTCTACCATTTGTCCGTCGGCGTAAATAATTTAAGAAAGTTCCACGAGGTGGCGGTAAAAGGAAACTGAAAAGAAAGTTTCGGAGAGAAGACGCAAGGTTACAAAGAGAAAAGTTTCAAGAGGAGTTATTAATAATTTCATAAATAATTTGTAAACTCTTCTAAAGAAAACCTGGGATTATTGTAATTAACTGCGAGCTTTTTATTAATTTAAATTGCAGTGCAATACTGAACTTTTTAGGTTCTTATTTCGAATATTTTAATATTCTGTTTCACTAAATATTCTCGTCTTATTAAATGGAAGGAGGAAACATGATTTCTTCATTTTTTCTCAAATTGATATAACGTTAATATTCAAGTAATTTTAAGTTGAGTCAAATCATAATTTTAATATATTTGACTAACGCCTGTGATTCGTTAACACAATCGTTTTTATAATTCATAATCAAATGGAGACATTCGAGTTAGATAGTGGAAAAGTCATAAAAGCACAAAGAAAAGAATAATACTTAACACTACTGTAAACGAGGTGCACAAATGACATTTATCTTAAGTACTCAACGCGACGGACGGCAGCAGTTCGTTTCACCTATAGTTATGAACGTCTCGTTTTCAATAATGTCAAGTATTCTTTCTTTTCGTTTGTGCTGATGGCTTTTTCAATATCTAGTTTAAAAGTTTCCAGAACTGTTTCCTGTTTCGAAGCCAAAACAGTGGAAATTGGTCAACTTTTGTCAATCTACTTTCTTCTCATATCCAAAAAAGTGTCACTGCTCTCTTATAGTGTTTGCTCCATTGATCGGTTCGGGTTTTGAAATCTGATAGAAAGATTTAAAATTTAGAGAAGTACGAACGCCAACCCTCTAAATACCAGCCTTGTTTGCAGTTTCTAACTGAGCCACAACAATCTTAAGCACAAGATATTTTTTGGATTCACTGTTGGAACACATGCGGTTTCTGTGACTATGAATCCATATAAAAAAAAAGAGGTTTTTTTAACCAAGATTAGTGGTTCACAAATGTTTGTAGGTTGTAAAGTTGTTTCGAGCAGCACTACTGTTGACTATACATATAGAGTTTATAATTTCAGCTCTACATAAATAAAATTTTCTTAAAATACTACTCTTAACTAATCATATACACCCTTCAGTCTTTATGTAGAATTTTCATAGGTTTTGAAAAGAGCAAACGGTAAAGCATGGATCACGGCATGCAGCCATCTTAATTATTTGAGCGTTCCAAGGCCTATTGTATGTAAGAGCCCAAAAAATTGCAGTTTAGCAATATCATGGTTGGTTAACACTGCTATGTCTGTTTAATAAACATTAAGCAATGTTTTTACATATTTGAATCTTGCAGAACACTGTTTTGAGCAAAATCCGCAAACAGAGAACTTTGAAGTTTCGAACATTTTCTTTAAAGTGAAAGAAGCATCCAACGTTAGTCTATTTTCGTATAAATGAAAAAAGAAAGAAAGTTCTGGACTAGCCATAGGTTTTGGCCTTTCGCCTTGAAAAGAATCACCTGGTTCAGACAATTTTTTGAATATCTGTGAGACATATGTACTAGTGGTTTGAAGGTCAAGTTTGCATAGGCAAGGTCTTATATTGAAACATTTGGATTTCTTGGATCTGCATTTAACTTTTCGGACTGTTTGAGCTAATCAGACTCTTTGGAGTGATCAGCCTTTCAAGCTGATTTAGCTTCTGCATGAACAACCATAGGTTAGTAGGAAATTCAAGATAGTTCTAGTTGTGCACATAAGCCTTCATAGGTTTAACTTGCAAAAATATTCAGTTGTATTTGGCAGTGTCTACTAAGTTTGTAACTGCAGAAGCAAAGAGAAACTTTTGAAGTGTTTGGCTTAATCAAACGTTTTGGACTGACCGAGCTTTGCAAACTGACTATAATTTTTCTATGAACAAATTGTAAGTTAGAAGGAAATTAGAGATAATTTTATTTGAAGTAGACGATCTAGAAGTAAAATCCATAAGACTTTATTGGATAAACATGCAAAGGTATCCAGTTGCATTTGGCACTACCTGAAAAGTAACCTTCTCCAAAAAAAGGCTATTTGGTTGAATTAGACGTTTTGAATTGGCCGAACTTTGTTGACTGGTTTAGCTTCCCTCTAGGTTAATAAGAAATTCGAGATAGTTCGATTAGAATAAAGGAGTCAAAAGTAAAAGAATGAACCTTATGTCATTTCGAATTATCTGGAAAGTTTGTTTCTACAGTAGAAAAAAGTTTTTTAGCTTAATTAGATTTTTTTGACTAACTAAACTTTGCAAGCTGGTTTACCAGCTACGAACATTTGTACTTTAACTAGAAACTAGAGAAGGAGCCAACTGTAAAATCCATGATGAACCTGCAAGAACGTTTAGTTGTATTTGGTACTACTACAAGTTCGCATATACAGAAGCGAAGAGAAATCTTTAATGTAGCTTCTCTATGAATAATTTATACAGTTGCATAATAAGGCATAAAAAGGCAATTTTGAAAATGCATTTCGACATATGAAATATTGAAGAATTTTGCAAGTAGACTTTCTAAGGAGTAAGGTACATATTCGAACATTTTTGTTAATAATGATTTTTGTACGATTTGACACAGGCGATAAGAAATCCTTGGAGACTATTTGTTAACACAAGAAAATCAGTTGAACTAAGGGTTTTCCTAGTAAGCTAAAAAAGAGATTAGCGAGTACTCAATGCAAAGAGTTTGGGTAATTTTGGAAATTTATTTACTAGGTACCTAGTTTCAATCTATCAAAAAGGAGTGGTAGTTACAAGTTAAAGTTTTAACTTACCCAACCTTTCAGAACGATATTTGCACTATGCCTAAAAAGTCTTCTTGTATGTTAATAATTTTGAAAAATCTCAAAATCTATAAAAATGACTGTCTAGTGGAAAGGAAGGGAAATCATTGAATTTCATTTCTCGTTTGATAACGGCCTTCTGTAGAAGCTTAAAAGCTGATCTTAACAAAGGTGCAGACAAAAGAAAATTGATAGAAATTGTAGCAAAATCTTCCCAATTGTCTTTGATTTGCTATTACCTAACCAAGCCTAAATAAACTCAATAAATTTATGCGCAACACAGGTTTCTGATTACCTTAGATTTTGTAACTTTATGGTTTTCTTAGAATCTGTTTATAATTCTTTGAGCTCCCAAGTTGGGTTGAAGATCTACGTTCTGAAATCTACCAACTGAATGCCAAATCGCAACGTTGTGCGTGACTCGCTTAACTTAAAGATTTTAAATTTCAACCTTTTCTTTAATATCATTTCGGTTAGAGGAGCCAGAAATTTGCCAAGTCTTAATGTCTATGTTCTGTATAAACTCAGTAGGTAGTTGTCCCTACAATGTTGAACTCAAAAACAGTGCCCTACGCATACCAACGCTTTTAGTCCAGATCAGAAAATGTTTTAGTTCTAAACGACACACGAATTTAATTCCTAACAAGTTCGTTATTGATTCCAAATAGATTAAAGACCGATCTCAGGTCAATTTGAACTAAATAGATTCAAAATAGATTTAGATTTAATTTATCGTCAATTTAGAATAAATTAGTCGAAAGGGAAAAATTAAGTTACATAAAGCTAATTAATTAGACTGAAGTTTCTAAATTCAGTAGGTTTAAGTCAGACTACAAATGAAGTTGATACTGAACCTATTCCGGATCGTTGGCAAATTGAAACCCAAATGGATTTCTGAAGGATTACAAATTTTTAATTCCATTTTGTTGAGTCTGTTTATTAAAATAAAACTGAAGAAAATTATAATCCCTTTAATTTATATTAGAATACACGGCATAACAATATCATACAACTTATGGGGTAAATTTCAAGTACTACTACTGAAGGTAATATTTTTCTCACATGACTGATATAACCGATAACAAATACTAAAGGAAAAATAGGTAAGATGTTTGATTAGGAAACAATCTAAACGTGTGTGAATACAAAAATGTTTACCCACTTAAGTTCAAGAAGTTTTTATAATTACTATTATCTTGTCATGAACACCTACGAAGGTAAGTATTTAATAAACTGTAAGAATGGGAAAAAAGGAAAATTTTTCACTTGGAAAGGAAAACGTTAAAATATGGCTAAGCCCAAAAAAAAACTATTGCTTCATTTATTTCGTTTTTCTTGAGCAATGAATATTTGATTTTTTTACTCAACAATTTTTCCAGAATGTGGGTTACAAAGTTTTTTAAAGGTTCAGGAAAGGTGTGCATGATAAATGCATTAAATGACTTGGAAGTAATTGAATTTAAAAAACAAATTAAAATTACTTACGTTTGAAAGAGATTTAAGGGTTGGTTCCGCTTTTGAATACACAGCTTAGGCTTTTCTCTTAAATAATCTATTTGGTGTATTTATGCAAAGCTGAACAAAAAACATTTTAAAGAAACCGCGATTTAATAACTTAAAAGTAATCTTGTCTTTGCAAAGAAAAAGTATAAAACATATTTTATGCTTGCTTCGGGGGTTAAATTAAAGCCGATTAAGGAAATTAAATACAAGATTTTGATTCTGGAAGAAGCAGAATACGGATCGTTATGTAATAAATACTAGATAAAATTAAGTTTCATTAAAAACCCTTAGAAAAGAGAAATCACCTAAATACTATTTAGATCTATGTAGATTTAGAAGAAACATACAAGATTACTAAACCAAATCAAGAAGAGAGATGATACATAATTGAAAAATCAATTTGTAGAGTAGGTAAAAAGGTTGACACCATCTTAAACCACTCTCGTTGATGAGGTTTTGAATTATACTAATTTCTAGATAAAAAACATCCGGGAATACAAAGCATAACCACAACGAATTCTGTTTTGTTATTTAATTTTCAAACTTTTGCGTCAATTTTGATTATATTCCCGAAGGTAATATCAAAAAACTAAAAGTATACCTATGTATGTCTTATTTTTTTGATATAGAATACAATTGTAAAGTAAAAATTTTTTCAGATTTCGGCTGCCATTTTGACCATGTCCTCGAAGAGATATCAAAAAACAAAGCTATCACATGTTTTTAGTTTTTGATGTAGAATCCAAATATGAAGTTAAAATTTCAAA